>CM074117.1:5042306-5147491 GCA_037178635.1 Bombus dahlbomii
TTTCAAAGATGAACGAACGTCCTTGATTATAGCCGTGAGCAGCGAACTTTCGAAGATGAACGAACGTCGTTGATCATACCCGTGAGCAGCGAACTCTCGAAGATGCCGAACAAAAGGTTGTTCGCGAGGTCGGAAGAGACACTGCTACTATTGCAAGCAATGGAGCTTCAGAATTTACAAAAGTCGAAGATAATGTTAATGTTTCGAAAGCATATCGACTCCAGCTCATTGAGTTTGTTGGATAAAGCTGAATCTCAGCTTTACCCAACAGAATGGGACACAAATTGCAACATCTAAATATCTTCGTTTTTGATGACTGTATGAAAAACACTACGCAGGACGAAGTTGTGCTATATGGATGAGCACATGCAGTGAATGTTTTTTCTGAACGTCTTCTTTTAAATAACATTTTCGGGTCATTATAATTTTTTTGTGAGACCATATATTTGTTTAACACACGAATCGATCCATCTCGATATGATCCATCTCTATAAAGATTTTTTAATGTAACAGTTACTTTAACTCTAATTTTTCAAATTGAAGGTATAAAATTCTTTTCCATATATTGTTGAATCTTGTTTACCGTAATTCATAATAATAAATAACAGGATAGTAGGAAAAGAACTTTCCGTATACGAGTGTCATATATTTCAAATCAAATGGTACAAACAAACATTTGAATGCTACATAAAATTTTACGCGTTCCATAGCTTTCTTGTCATATATTATATTTCTTATTATATTTTTTGATATACATGTCTTAATGTAAATAGTTTCTTCGAGTTAATTTCATTTTGTAGTTCAAACCATCCAAGTCTTTTCTAGAGAGATTCTGTAAAGTATATCTTCAAAGCGGTAAATTCGCTCGTTCCTTAGCCAGAGTTTCATTTATAAAATCTTGAAGAATATCGTTGATATCATATTTGTCCAAGCATCATATGCCATGCGACAACAATCGCTCATGTTTAATTCGTAATGGTTATCTATCGGTTCTTTCTCTGTATTGCAGTTACATAATGGGATTAATGTTTCCAGTAATTCTTTTCGGTACATTCGTTTGAAACATGCGATTATTCCATGATCCATTGGTTGTATGAGCGGTGCAGCGTCAAATGGAAAGTAACTGACTTTAAAAAATTCATTTTCTGTACTTATTATCCTGCTATTGTGGTGCGCGTCAGAGTTATCTACCAACGACAGAGTCTTCTCTCTGTGTCCGTTTTCAGTTATCTTCCTTACCTGATTTTAAGAATCATATAGAACTATTCATTGAAAATACTACTGTCCGTCAATCAAAGGCTTGGTGCTAGCTTTGTAGATAATTGACAGGTCGCTTATAGTGAAAGTATCGAGGAATGGAGGTTCCATATCTGTACCGATTATTAGTATCGGCAACTTGTCACATCTGGTAGTATTTTCACAAAGAAATGTGGTAACTTGATCCTTGCGTATTGTTTGGTTTGCTATCGATTTCTCGTTGCGAAAGGTCAAAGTCATTTCTGGTACTGTTCTCCACATTAGTCTTGTGGATAAATGCCTTTTAGCATACAAACTGCCTGCATATCGACACATTCGAAGTTGGCAACCTAAGTAAATTCTATACGAGCCAGGTAGAACAGGTATTCTATCGAATTAGGATTAAGCCAGGTATAACATTCGTATTTTCTTCTGCAACCCGTACTATAATTACTGTTCCTAATGATTTATTGTATCGTAAATTAACTAAATTGGACAGTATTTGGTATAAGAGAATAGGGATACGTAAGGATGAAGGAACGGAAATAATCCAACTAGTTTGTACTTGGAATTTATGCGGGCTGTCTTCTATAACGGGCCAATTGTTTCATAATACGAAATTCTTTGTACGAAGTTACAATTGTTTGACCCTTGTACCTTTGAAAATACACGAAAAGCAATAAACGTCTTTATTGCTTGAAGGATTCGTTCGTAAACTAAAATATTGATCTAGTCGTTCAATTTTCCCGGATCAGAAAGACTAGTATCTGGGAATTCGAGATAAAACGTATATTCGTAAACAGGCCGAGACGGTAGAGTTAAAATTAAAGTTTGCGGGAAAGGATGGAATTCTGTGCCGTGGGTAGAACGCGTATATGGCCTAGCTTAATTGGGGAAAGCTCCCGGAGCTTTCGTCTTCCTCGATGGGCTTTATTATCGAGGCGGTAATAAAAACTCGCATATACCGCGTGGTTGCCCTCCGCGTACACGTACGATCTATGCACGCGTGTACAGACGCGCGCCTGCTAACGATTTATTCTTAACGTCGATCGCCTCGCCGCACCGCATAATTTATGCTCCAGACGATTCTTTTCAACCCACATCTGCACCCGCCCCTCACCATCTACCGATAATTCGAAATGTAAACCAGTTTTCTGAGCGTACGCGTCAATCGTCGGACACAAAATGAGCGAAGAAACGGAGAAACGCGTGCAACGAACAGTTCGAACATGCTGCGAACGTGTTCTAATTGTAAGAGATGAGTTTGGCAGATTTTGCAAAATCGTAGTTCGTCGATAAAGATTCAGAATGTAATAGTTGAATGTAGCAGTTTATATTCTAAAGATAATAGCGTTTTAACCTTTTCGTAGGATATCGTTGGAGCAGCAGCTACCACAGACTGCGATCGATGATTAGCACAAGCATGATAGAATTACGATATAAAAATGATAAATGTAACTAACAACGTATCACAGAAGGAATCGCAGAAGTATGTGCTCGTATCTTCCCGATTGCCGACTTCGAAAAATTGATATTTCTTTACGATACGAATATCAAAATCGTATGCTCGTGAAGAATAATTAGCCGAGCTTTAAAATAGCGAACGATAGCATAATGATTTCGCAGTTTCGTAGGAACGTAACTTAAAGGGTACGCGTCGATCGCATTCGATGTATAATCGATCGTTAACCTAGTACGAAAGATAGAAATTTGAAATTACACTGCCACAAATGACATGGATTAGGTGCTGAATTGCGTGAGTATTGTTTCATTGCAGATAGTTAAAGCTCTGCTGCAAACCGAGTGCAAATGTCACGGCGTGTCCGGTTCTTGCGCCGTGAGAACCTGCTGGCGAACCTTGCCTAGTTTTCGTCAGATCGACGATGCACTGATGAAAAAGTATTACAGAGCGAAGCCCGTGATAGCGATTACCCCACCCCTACGATGCAGGTAATTTCTGTAAAACTGGGTCGTTGTTGCTAGGACGTGACGTATGATCATATTCTATAGACGATTGCAACGCTAAACGATTACGTCGCTACATACGATACGTCTATTTTTCCACTATGTTGCATGAATAGATAGAATTAATACGCAGTTATTGCGTATAATGCAAGTGCAAAAATACAAATTTTCTGCGAGAATATAGAAAGCGATTCGATAAGGGTAGGTTAACATTCTTCTACGCAGATAGTAAATAATTAGCGACGATAGAAATAATGTTACGCCTTCAACGGTACTTTACGTTTTATAATATTTGATATCGATATCGGAAAATAAATTACACAACGACTCTTACAGATACGAGTTGAATCTTTTTATACGTACGTTCGATTAGTAACTGTAACATTTTCTTACGGCTAAATAGTTTAAAATCAGAAATTATGTTTGGAAAATAGTAAGACTGGAAATATTCGGGAACTTCTATTTATAGATGTACAAATTGTACACGTGTTTTCAAAAACGATAGTAAACAGGAAAATATCATAACAGGTAAACCGTAATAACAGATAGAAAGGGATTCTAATCCGACTACCTGCGTATATTGACAAACAAGTACTGACCTGTTCTAGAAGCTATAATGACGCCACTTGTTATGGATCTCACGAAGCGCGTGAAAATAAATGCTCGAATGTAACATACTAATTGGTAGACTATTTTCACGAGTAATAACTTTATTGTTTCTTGCTGTTCTCCTAGAGTTTAGATACGTTGCATTCAACGTTGACTGAAATATTGCCGATCTTGGGGAACGACGTGAAAACTCAGTGGAAACCAAACGACGTTGGAAAGACTCGACACTACCGACAACACGCAAAGAATACGACGAAACCAAGAAGGCTACACTTGGTATTGAAAGGGACAAAGTTGAGCGGGGGTTCGAGTGTAGGAAAAGAAAGGATTCCAAAGAGAAGCGACCTTTTAGTTTTACAACCCTCGCCTAATTACTGTGAACCAGATTGAGCGCAAGGTAGTCTAGTAACCCAAGGGAGATATTGCAATCGTACTAGCAAAAGTGATGTTCCGTAATATGACATATGTGATATTCGACGTTTTATCTTTTTATCGCAGGCTATTTAACGAAAAGCTTCAATGTGTTGCAATATCTTAAATTTAGATGATCGTAAAAGCGATTAATGTTTCAGGTACGGACGGATGCGATTTAATGTGCTGTGGTCGCGGCAACAACGCACATCAGTTCACAAGAACGTGGCAATGCAAATGCAAATTTCTCTGGTGCTGCCGCGAGCATTGTGAAACGTGCACAGAGCGTACCGAATAGTACACATGCAAATAAACGTATTTCGAACGTATTGGCGATTTGAACCACGTAAATATATGTAATAGACGTAACAAATGGCGACGAGAGTTTCCCTACATCGATACTATCTGCGAACTTTGTTGCATTTCGTCAGAAATTATTCAACATCGACTTCAGCTTGCTGTTCCTGTAAAGTTAACGAGCATAATAACGATAATCGACGAAGCGTTCCTTTTTCTGCTTAATTTAATCGACTTGAATGCTTAAGACGACGATAGATACGCAATCAAATTCAATTTTTCCAAAGCTCTCGTTATATAATGTGATAGTCGACAGTATGTAATTGTAGAGACGATATTCAGTCTGTATACTCATGATAATAAGCGATAAAATGCGGAAGGCGAACTGTCGAACGTTTAATGAGGCTAATGAGCTTTGTGAAATTCGAAGAGCATGAGTTACCCGTTTTGGAACGATATAAAATGATATAAAAGAAACTGAATGAACCGATTTGATAATATTAATTATACGCGAATAATTAAGATAACTTCGATTATCTGTCCAACAACTTATTCAATCATACACGCAGAAAATTCAAATAATATGTTGAGAATAATAATACGGTTGTAATAAAAAGGAATAAAAATATCATAAGCAATATAAAAGGATAAATATCTAGTTTATTTTATATTAAAATTAATTGTTAAAAATTTAAATAATTAATAAATCCAAGAGCATCGAAATTGAAAAATTGAAATTCAATTTTCGATACTCGCATTGATCAATTACTGCCGTTACTTTCTACAACTTAATTCTATAAGCAAAACTTGTATTAATGTACGTTCGTATAAAAAATCGAATAATATCCTCTTTATATCTACTGACAATGAAGCATTCCTTCAAGCAGAAGGAAAACGGGAACTATTAATGCTTTTGAATTATATAACTACCTCTAGTCCTCTCCCTGAATCTGTCTAGAAGGAGTTCACGACTCCTTATTGACTAATCGTTACCCTCCGCCAAATATCAACGACAAAAAACTGTCCCTTGATAGTAAAATAAATTCAAAGCCAAGCAATATTTACAATGTAATCTTCGAAATAGCTAAAGCGACAACTATATCGATCAAATGCTTCCCTGCTGTACTTACTATATACTTAATACGACGACTGTTAATTAATGCACAAGAAATAATAAAGCGTTGGTAGATGTAGCCTTAAATGTTTCAGTATATTATTCTGTATAAAGTATATTATTCGATCGAATATATTTAAGCGATATATGTACTTTGAATAACTCACAATACTAATATCAGCGAACTCCTATGAATGTAAATGCAAAACATAAACTACGGCCCGAAACGATTATTACTCCAACAGCCCAGTGGTGATAACCATATAACCCATATAGAACTAAAACAGAAATTATTACTTATTAAGAAGCGAAAATTAAAAAAAAATCAATGTATTCGCTTCCTACTCGATGACTAATAATGAATTAGAATCGCATTTTTCTCCAACCCTATTGTGATTGTTTATCCTGTAACGCATTCTCGAACTTTCCATTATTAAGAAGAAGGTGACAAAGGAATACCTAATGCGAGCATCGCGCGTACTGATTCGTCCGCCCCTTAAGCAATATTTCAAACAGCAAACAGATTGACTTACATGGGTTTTACCTACCTGCTAATTACGGGGCCGTCCGAGAGTCCTAATCCATTGTGTAGTAATACACATGGAACCCACAGACGACTATATAAACTCGGCACCTAGCTCGAAGGTATCTTTTCCAGTTCGAATTTCGAGCAGAACGTTTAAAAGTTCTTCACGTTTGGAAGCGCATCGCTTCTGCAATTTTAAAAATTCTTTACGTTTAGAAGTGCTTCGTGTTCGAAAGTTACTCCTTTACGATTGGAAGCGTCCTTATACATCGTCGTCACATTTGGAGCAGTACGTATTTCATTTCTCATACAATTCGTAAATTTCAATTTTTTTTTTTTTGTCCATTTTATTTTACAGGTAGTGCCTTATAACGAGACGATGGCGGAATGTCGATTTGGATTTAACGCCTTGCACACCATTCCATTTGTTGCGGAAAATCTACCACCGGATTACGTTGTGGTGCAGTATACTAGCCCGTGTGGTGAATACACTACGCGGCTTGGCCTGCATCGTTTCCTTGTATGCCACCTGATGGGAAGAAGAGTACCGAAGGCGAGAACCGGCCCTCGAACACGCCAATATCTTCGTATGCTCAATACTTTTTCAAGCAGATGCAATTGTCGAGTCTCACAGAGTGAAAGAGGACGATGAAGAATCTCCTGACCGATAGTTCGACTTGGAAGCTACTTTATTAAACCGTGATATTTGTGACAGTTCTGTCACTAACATTCTGACACTTTAATTCAGTAACAATATATTAGTTTAACTAATTCTTGCGAGAAAGATTGTTTAATGACATATTGTATATACGAAATTTTTTCACCTGCAATTAACTATTTAAAATTTGCTTCAAATTACATTTTAAAATAAAACATTTTATAAATTATACATGTATACGGTAGTCTTAAATCTTCAAATAGTTATTAATATCTTAGATGTTGTGTATAAAAAGCTCATCACACATAAGTTGTACTGTACTTTATAGTAAATAAATTTTGTACCTGTACTTAAAAGATAGATTCTAAATTTACTTTATCCCTTCAATTCCATACCCTATAATAATATCCATTTATCCTATAGTAGATTGTAGTTTCTGTCAAGGTTGTTAAAATTTCTTTAACAAATTTCTTTTTATTTGTGCGCGACTGAGTCCATTGGCATATTGCTTCTTGATCGCAAGCGACTAAGTCCAGTGGCGTACTGCTCTTCGAGGGAACGCGACGAAGTCCAGCGGCGTAATCCTTCTTCTAGCGTACGGAACTGAGTCCAACACGCGTATCGATGTTCTACGTTAAAGAAAAAAAATCGCTACGCACGAGCATCATGGTCAATGACGACCGTATGTAGCCACATTTTCATTTCAAACGCTCGCAACAAAATCCAGCGGCGTATGGTATTTTATTTGCGAGCGACAAGGTCCAGCGGCGTATCATTTTTTACATTTATTTCACAAAAATTGACTTAAAGGGGAAAAAAATCGCTAGTACGACCATCGACTGCCGTACGCTGCGAAATTCCTTTTTCAAACGCACGCAACAAACTCCAGCGGCGTCTTGCGTTTTATTTTTATTTCAAGAAAATTGATTTAAAGTCGGAAATCAATAACCGAAGCCTGTGCGAACTAACGTGTGTCCATGATCGGCTTTCTCAGGGTGCTTAGAAAAAAAGCTGATGGTGTTGTGCAACGTTTCTGTACCCGATGCAAGATGTGCATGCGAATCCGTTACGAAGTTGTTGGGTCGTCGTTGAAAATAGTCGTCGTCGTCGTCGTGCGAGAGAGAATCAATTTCTGATATTGCATGGAGAGATCGCGGATGGGGAAGAAAAGATCCCCTTTGGCGAGGCTCGAGGAAACTTGATTAGAGAGACGAGGTATACACGCGCGTACGTGTCGAACGTACGCACGTGTGATTTTCTTTGCTTTAAGGCTATTCTGCGCTCCAGGTATTAGAGGGAAAAGAGATCGTTGTCTATCGCTACGTACTAAATTTACAAGTTCCAGTCCCCGAGAATACAGACACACCCCGCGGTACGTCTCGCTCGCTTTTCCACTTGCGTGCGTTCCCGTGCGTTTTCGTCGTTGGTACAGAGCAAAGAAACCGATGAATACAATCGCTTGTTCGGTCTCTGTACCAGCAATAAAACAGGCGAAAACAGGGAACCGCTGTAATCGTCGAGGAAGAGAAACGGCTGTGGTAGATATATATGTAGAGAGGACGGACGTATACATATATGTAGAGAGTACGGAAGTTAAAAACCGAAGGTTCGTTACTCACGGATGTCTTGCGTTAGTCTTAGCTCGAACATGATACGACGAACGAAGTTAAAAGGCACTTTGGTGCAATGTATAAAACGTTTCTCGTTCGAGATATATAGAATATAGTGTTCTCCTTCTATACGATTTTTTATGTCTTTTTTTTATTTTTCTTTTCATCCTTTTTGAGGCGATTCTCGGAGAGATAAAAAAATGGCACCTTCTCTCGCTTCCTGTATTTATATCGTATTGCTTTTCTCGAAGCATCCCCGCTACCACAGCACGAAATTTCTTTTTTTTTTTTTTTTAAATAGAGAAAATTGTCGCGGAGGAAAGTTATATTACTAAGCGGAAGAAAAGATACTAACCAGGATATCCTTAGTAGCGGCGAGCGAACAGGAATTAGCGCAGCACTGAATCCTGTGGTTCCGCCGTTTGGAAATGTAGTATTCGGAAGGATAGGTTTATCCCGCTACGTCGAACCGCGTCCAAGTCCATATTGAATGCGGCCATGTATCCACAGTGGGTGCCAGGCCCGTAGCGACCGGAACGCGATTACGCGTAGCATCAGTCTCATTTGAGAATTCATACTGCATACATCGAGGGGACTTTCCAAGATGGCGGCGACTAGTGCGGACGTGTTCAGATCGCTCCGTGCAAATAAGTGCTAAAATGCGGAAAAGTGAGTGTAAAAAAGTGAAAAGTGCGATAAAATAAAAGAATTAGTGTTCCTCAAGCACTGTGGAAAAAAGTTCTGGTGGATTTACTCGGGAAAGCCCGAAAATTCGCATAAAAGAAATCTCTGTGCGACCACGTGGCGTGTACACAGCAGTGAACCGTGTGCGTTAAAAACGGGCAGTAGGGTAGTGAAAACTTCTCAAAAGTGCCAAGCAAAAATCAACTGTGTAGTGAATAGTGAAATTCCGTGGAATTTGTGGCAATTAAGGCTTGTGCAGTGAATCTAAGGAAAGCACGTGGCAGCTTTAGGCGGGAAGAGCGTGGGCCGCCATATTGGGTCGTGCGTCCACAGCGCCGCGCCGCCGCGTAGCTGCACCTTGCCCGCCATCTTGGCAGCGGCAAATTTAAATCAGACTAAACCGAAGAGAGATAAACCGAAGAGAACTAAACCGAAGAGAGCTAAACCGAAGAGAGCCAAACCGAAGAGAGCTAAACCGAAGAGAACTAAACTGAAGAGAAACAAACCGAAGAGAGAACTAAACCGAAGAGAAATAAACCGAAGAGAAAACTAAACCGAAGAGAGCTAAACCGAAGAGAGCTAAACCGAAGAGAAACAAACCGAAGAGAAACAAACCGAAGAGAGAACTAATCCGAAGAGAACTAAACCGAAGAGAACTAGACCGAAGAGAACTAAACCTAAGAGAAATAAAAGAACAGAAAGATGGAGAAGGAAATTATTGAAACTGAGATGCAAATAGATACAGAAACGAGGCTGGTATCGGACCTAAAGGAACAGGCCAGTGAAATAGAAAGGCAAATGTTGGCCTACTGCTTGGAGCCGTCGAAAAAGATTAACAAGGAACAGACCGCAACAATTATGCGGCACTTCAGAGAAATGAGGGGCATAGTGGAGGAATTATTGCTCCACAACTGCTACCTAACAGGCAAGCTGGAACAAAGCACCGGCGAGGAAAGGAATAAAGGATCGGCAATACTAAACGCCGTCAACCGATCGATACAGGCCAGTAAACGGCTCGAAATAGCCGTCGCGAAAAAAGCGGAGGCACAAAGGCAACCCTCCTACGCTGAAAAGGTCAGAATGACCAGCAACAGGGTGGCACCCAAAGCGGTTAAACCGCCACGAAACGTGGTGATAATAAGACCTGCTAAAGAAGACTGTGAAATAAAGAGCAGTGAAGAGGCACGCGAGGCAGTATTCACCATTGTCAACCCCCGCAAGAAGGGGCTACAAGTGAAAGCAGTCAGACAAATTAGCGGGAATGGGCTAGTCGTGGAAACGACAAACCCAGAGGGCCTCAAGGCCTTCACGGACAATGAAAAGCTGAAGGCGGCCGGCCTAAAGGCAAGCACACCACAGCGCAGAAACCCGAGGATGATTATATACGACATCCCGAGGGATATCACCGAAAAGGAGATAATCGCGAGCATCAGGAAGCAAAACCAGGGGAGACTCTCTGAGGAAGACGTCGCAGAAATCAAGTTCTGCTTCAGGACATGCCGCAAAGATCTCCGGGAAACAAACTGGGTAATAGAGACCCCTCCAAAGGTAAGAGACAAACTCCTCAGGAGCAAGCTATTTATATCGTGGAGTGAATGCAAAGTCAGGGACTACATAGCGCTCAGCAGGTGCTATAAGTGCCAGGGGTTCGGACACGTGGCCAAATATTGTCGAATTAGTTACGACATTTGCGCCCACTGCGCGGAAAGCGGACACACTACCAAAGCGTGTCCAAACAAGGATAAACACCCCAGCTGCGTCAACTGCAAGAAGGCAGGTAAGAAGAGAGACCACGCGGCCTCGAACGTGGACTGCCCCACCTACAAGAAAGCCTTGGAACTGAATGTCGCCAAAACATCCTATGAGTAGGATGCACACGGGAATAAACAGTGGACACGGGAGACAACGGGGAATAAGGATCCTGCAGCACAATATGCAGAGATTGAAAATCGTTCCCCACGAAATTAGAGCGCAGATGAAAGCAGATGGCAATGTAATCCTGTTGATGCAGGAGCCATATAGCCTAGAAGGCAAAGTGCCCGGGCTCGGCACGGAAACAGCGATTGCGTGCCGGGGCTCGAAACAAGACCCACCAATGGCAGCAGTGGGCATAAGATGCAGACACATGACGGCGCTCGAGATCGCTGGCCTGTGCACAACACACTGTGTATGTGTGCAGATTGGAGACGGAGCGACGGAAATATATGTAGTCAGCCAGTACTTCCCGCCGGCGGAAAACATCGATACCGGAATAAAACAATTAGAGGAAATACTGAGGCACTTAAAGGGCAAAAAAGCGATAATCGGAGTCGATGCCAACGCAAAGTCCCCACTGTGGAACAGCGGAAGTACCGACGACCGAGGGGAGGCCCTTGAGGCGATCGTAGCCCAGTATGGTCTCCACATCATCAACAAGCCAGGGCAACCCTTCACATTAGAAACAACGCGAGGGTGCTCGAACATCGACATAACTCTGGCTAGCTCGGAGCTAATACCGCTCGTGGAGGATTGGAAAGTCCACGAAGACGGAACCTCCAGCGACCACAGAATCCTGGAGACGCGCCTAGAACTTGACAAGGAAAATACCCCGCCTCACCAGCAGGAAAGGAGGTACAACACTAGAGCCGCGGACTGGGATAAGTTCGAGAGTATCCTTCTGAAGGAAGGGAAAGAACTCCAGGATATAATACCTGAGAGAGCAGAGGATGTCGAACAGATGGCAGAGCAACTGCAGACAACTCTGACTAAAGCATGCAACGCGGCCATCCCCAAGAAGAAATGGCACAACAAATCGGTGCCATGGTGGACGCCGGAACTAACGAGGGCAAAACGACGCACTTACCGGGCAAGAAGGACATACCAGGCAACCAAGGACCCTTTGCAGAGGGAACAAGGGAAACGCCGGTATCGAGACCTCTTGCTCAGGTACAAGAAGGCTGTCAAAGAAGCGAAAACCCAGAGTTGGCAAAAGTTTGTCACCAATGAGGGCAACAAACAGCCCTGAGGTATCGTCTACAAAACGATCGTTGGAAAAATCCGGGGAGAGGAAGCGGTATCCACGCTGCAAACGCCACAAGGAGAAACCTCCAACTGGCGCTCAACTGCAAAAGCGATGCTGACAGCCCTCCTACCTGACGATCTAGAAGCCACGGACACGCCGGAACAAGCCATGATCAGGCGGAACACGGGGACCCTCCCGAATGTCGAGGACGCAGCGGAGTTCCGCATTGAAGAGCTCCGCGAAGCAGTCAAGAGAATGAAGAAAGCGAAATGCCCTGGACCGGACATGATCGAGGTGGATGTCATTCAACGCGCCTATGGAGCCCTTCACCCAGACATACTTAGGCTAATGAACGATTGCCTCGCTCAGGGGACATTCCCAAGAATATGGAAAGTGGGTAACCTCCTAACCATCCCTAAAGGTTTGGACAGGGACAGGAGTATCCCGAAGTCCTACAGACCAATCTGCCTGCTCTCCATGGTGGGCAAGCTGCTGGAAAGACTTATGGCTACCAGGATGGCAACCTTACTCCACCATCACGAACTGGCCTCGGACAGGCAATACGGCTTCCGCCCTGGAAGATCCACGACGGATGCTATAATGCAGCTAAGGGCATCTCAGTTTCAATAATTTCCTTCTCCATCTTTCTGTTCTTTTATTTCTCTTAGGTTTAGTTCCCTTCAGTCTATTTCTCTTCGGTTTTTCTCTCTTTAGTCTATTTCTCTTCTGTTTGTTTCTCTTCAGTTTAGTTCTCTTCGGTTTATCTCTCTTCGATTTAGCTCTCTTCGGTTTAGCTCTCTTCGGTTTAGTTTTCTCTTCAGTTTAGTTCTCTCTTCGGTTTGTTTCTCTTTAGTTTAGTTCTCTTCGGTTTAGCTCTCTTCGGTTTAGCTCTCTTCGGTTTAGTTCTCTTCGGTTTAGCTCTCTTCGGTTTAGTTCTCTTCGGTTTAGTTCTCTCTTCGGTTTGTTTCTCTTCAGTTTAGTTCTCTTCAGTTTAGCTCTCTTCGGTTTAGCTCTCTTCGATTTAGTCTGGTTTAAATTTGCCGCTGCCAAGATGCCGGGCAAGGTGCAGCTACGCGGCGGCGCGGCGCTGTGGACGCACGACCCAATATGGCGGCCCACGCTCTTACCGCCTAAAGCTGCCACGTGCTTTCCTTAGATTCACTGCACAAGCTTTAATTGCCACAAATTCCACGGAATTTCACTATTCACTACACAGTTGATTTTTGCTTGGCACTTTTGAGAAGTTTTCACTACCCTACTGCCCGTTTTTAACGCACACGGTTCACTGCTGTGTACACGCCACGTGGTCGCACAGAGATTTCTTTTATGCGAATTTTCGGGCTTTCCCGAGTAAATCCACCAGAACTTTTTTCCACAGTGCTTGAGGAACACTAATTCTTTTATTTTATCGCACTTTTCACTTTTTTTACACTCACTTTTCCACATTTTAGCACTTATTTGCACGGAGCGATCTGAACACGTCCGCACTAGTCGCCGCCATCTTGGAAAGTCCCCTCGATGTATGCATATGTTCTGGTTCTAGTCGTACGAAGCCGACTTTGCCGTACCTGGAGTAAAGACTCATACCGGCGCGAATCAAGAGATCCATGACTGTAGCCACATCCAACGAACCACTAGGGAGCGGCGCGCAAGATGGTCGGCGCGTGGCTTGGAAAAACCCTGTCTAGTGCTCAGCACTGAACAAGTTGAACCTACCCTTCAAGGGGCAGCAGCTCACTTAGCCGGCGCACGGAGCGAGCATCACCGCTTGCGCCGTTACCAGCGGGGGCCACAAGGAGGCGGAGCTGCCAGCGCTTTGGCTCGGTCCCAGCAGGTTGGCATCACAGCCGATTATAGCCTGCACCGTCACAGCACCCATTACTGGGTACCGCCTGCACGGACGATCGCAGGGGCCTCGATGTATGCAGATGTTCTAGTTCTAGTCGTACGAAGCCGACTTTGCCGTACCTGGAGTAAAGACTCATACCGGCGCGAATCAAGAGATCCATGACTATATCCACATCCAACGAATCACTGGGAGCGGCGCCGAGATGTTCGGCGCGCGGCTTGGAAAAACCCTGCCCAGTGCTCAGCACTGAACAAGTTGAACCTACCCTCTTGGGGGAAGCAGCTCACTTAGCCGGCGCACGGAGCGAGCATCACCGCTTGCGCCGTTACCAGCGGGGGCCACGAGGAGGCGGAGCTGCCAGCGCAATGGCTCGGTCCCAGCAGGTTGGCATCACCGCCGATTATAGCCTGCACCGTCACAGCACCCATTACTGGATACCGCCTGCACGGACGATCGCAGGAGCTCGATGTATGCAGTATGAATTCTCAAATGAGACTGATGCTCTTAAACCGATTTGTTGTCTTTCTGGGAGACAACCCACACTACGATCGGATCACGCCGCCGATCGCGCCGATGTATACGGACTTCTTTGTGAGAATGAAATAACGGTCCGAAATCGACGGTTCCAGAACTCGCTGCTTGGCGGCAACTATGCGCTCGTCGAGACATTGTATGTTTTTCGTCGGGCAGTTAAGAGGATATGTCTGCGACGCTGGAGGACCACGAGCGACGGTTGGGAATATGATCTATACTGGGCCTCGTGGCGTAACATTGTTTTTGATACACCAATGTCAGATATCGATTATTACTTTCCGCTAAAATAAATGTACCATTAGTAGATGCTTTTTTTTAATTCGCCGATCCGCATCCATACAATATTTTAGAAACTTCAACCTGAAAATGTCGTTAGAAAATAAAAAACGAAGAACAATTTGCTACAATTCCGCAACACACGCGGATTACTATAATATTCAAAATATGAACTGAAAAATCTACGTATAATTTTTTATAGAATTATCTAATATAAAATATAAAATAGTATGGTATGAAAATAACATGGAATTACGATAAATAATCTCGTAAAATACAAACTGTTCGTTATTCGGAAAAAATGTTTCGGATTGAACTCGCCCTCTTTCGAGAGGGTCATCTGGCCATAGTCGCAGATCTTCTCTAGGTGGATGCATCTCCGAGACTCGAGGGTGGTCTGTGTTTTTGTAAATGGTACCAAACATTTCTTAGACGCCACCCGATGCAGTTTTTAATTCTCTACGGAAGAGTATACAAGTATTTGATTCGAAAAATTATTATATTAAAAGATATCTTAAATTTAGTATGTTTTTCTTTTTTTTTATCTTTTTTACTTTTCCCTTTTTCTTTTGTTTTCTTTTTTTCTTTTTCCTCTTCTTCTTTCATTTTATTCTTTATTTAAATGAAATTTAATATCGTAGGATTGTTGTGTGAATGGGAAGGAAGGGTAAGAGGTAGTTTGCAAGTATTTAAGCTTTAGTTAGATTTTACTCACTAGTAGTCCTTGGAATATTTTCAGTACAAATATATGTAGAAAAATATAACTTTATATACAATATAACACAATCATACATCCAAAACCATGCATGCAAAATCATGCATTCAAAGCCATGCATTCAAAACCATACATACAATGCTTGTATACATAGAAAAAATTAGTCTTGCAAGCGTCGATTATTGTGGATCGAGGTATCCCATCTCCAACCAATATGCTGCCGCATCTCTTTGGGCTTCTCCTGGCTCTCGATCCAGCAGCAACCTTGCTGTTATTGCTTCTCCTGGAGAGGGATTGATGTCGACTAGATTGCCTGTCCGTGTCATCATGGTAAATTGGGCCACTCGATGTCTCGTCGCTTGGATCGGTTGTTCTCGTACACCTGGCAGGACGATTCTTCTAGCTCACGGTGCCATCTTCGCCAAATTTCGTGGCAACAATCGTATCGAACTGAGGCATTGGTCGGTTTCTATGCCCCAGTCGACTAGGAAGACGATGTAGCCCGTCATAGTTCGTTGCGAAAGGATAGCTCTTTCCCAAACGCTGATGTCCTTGAAATCTGTGTACACGGCGACGAGCATGCTTGTTCTCAAACTTTTCGGCTTCGGCAGGTACTCCGGGTGATGATCCATCATCACCGAATTGAGTGTTTCAGTTATTTTCGGACATCCAGCGATACGGACCCACATGGTGGTAAGTGATTCCACTCGCACCACCCGGACAGGAACTCCTTCTCGGAAGCGATCGTTCGTACGTTGCAAGAGCTCCATGTTCCAAAAGTCTTGAGAAATTTCAAAGGTTACTGTTTGACTCTACAGATCTACGAAGCGTACGTAGCTAGATGAGACGATGCTCTGAAGTGGCTAGCAATAAGACCCCATTTTTATACCTGACATCGGCGACCTCCATTTCTCCTGCGGTCGCCGATGGAACTAAATATTCTTTTCCTTTTCCTTGTTTCATACTTTTCTCGCCCTCGCAGTGTTAACAATAAATTAACAATATATACGGGCAGAATAATAGTATTTCTCTTCGATACGCCAGCGTCTGATATCAATTGTTACTTTTCGTTAAAATAATCATATCATTATTAAATCCTTTTTCTAACATGCCGATCCGTATCCTTGTCATTTTCTAAAATCTTCGACCTGAAAATGTCGCTGGAAAATAGAAAACGAAGAGCAATTTGAAAAGCACTAGCTCGCTATGAATGTAAAAATTGTGACGTGAGTCTGTGAGTCTTGCTGTACTTCAGAATATATCACTCTCAATTGTATTATTAATTATTAAAGTAAATTATTAAAGTTCAAGTATATGCATCATGCCCTTAAGAAAAATTATTATTTAATTGTTCAATGTGCTTGCGTAGAGAACAGCATTATCCGTCACATATTGCAGTGCTGTATTTTTTACGTGTAATTCGCATCAAACCCTTCCGTACAAAGAAACCGCCCCGCTCATAATTCAACCGTACCTATGACGTTAAACCGATCTTTTGCAAGTTTTCTTCAAAGAGATACGCGATACGACTTATTGGATTGAAGTGTTTCTTTTCTTTTTCCTTTTTCTTCCTCTTTTTCTATTTGCTCCCTTGTTTCTCTCTGATCGTCACTGGTTTTTGTTTTAGTGGCGAAGAGAAAAATATTTGGAACGAATTTAATGTGCGGAGTTTAAACTCAGCTCTTTGCCGATATCCGATACGTAGTTTAGTGATTGACAATCATTGGAATGGTGAAAAACACATCGTATTTCATGTGCTTTATGGAAGAGCGCTTTCTAAATTCAATATATGCGAAATTTCCATATTAACCTGTCGTATCGGATAGATAGAATTTTATATATATTTCAGTTTTCTTATTTGTATAAATACGAAAGTTTTTTTTTGATACTTTATTTCCTCTGGATTATGGATTATTCCGATACTCTTTCCGACAACTTCGCTTCGCGAAATTAGAAATTTCTCGCTATAGAAAATCGTAGAAAATAAAATTCCTATATTAATCCTCTTTTGTTATCAATTTTTTACTGTACAGTAGCTTTTTTATTCAAATCCTTGCGAAGCCAGTAAAGCATAAAACGAGGCAAAAGCGTGTCAAGGCTGTTGATCGATTGCTAGGAAATAATTGTACTGCGAAAAGCTCGATCGGTGCTTTGCAGCCTTATGAGGCGGGTAAAGCGAATAAGATCAAGTAAGAGCTTTCGTAAAATAAAATATCTTTACTCCAACAGGCGCGAGAAAATTAAAACGTGCGTTTCTATTATTGCTAAATTCGTGAGAACGTATTCCGTCGTTTCTCTTTCGCTTCCATTCGATTCCAATATTTAAATGTACTTTCTCCTCTATGTCGATTAAGCTTTTAATCGAATTCTTTTCGACTAACTTTTCCATGTAATTGATCGACGCGTGCTGTAGTTTCTCGCGTTTCATCGACTCGCGATCGTCACGAATATTCCGCGATACTCGTTCATCTAAGTACTTTGACGAAACCCGATGTTTCGTAAGTAAAGTTCATTCGTTGCACTTTACGCGAATTCTTGTCGCGGATCGATCAACCTCGTTATCTGATAGCAGCGTCCAATAATGCTTACAATTCGCTGGATCAGGCCCTGGTTTACCGTTTCCTGTTATGTAAATTGCATTACATTACATAACGGTGAACGATCGGAACAGGAAGCAAGGAGTGGCAAACGCATAATGCTTAAGCTAATACGAGAACACGATTCGCATTGTTCATTAGTCACAATCGCGTATCATACGATAAAACAGTGTCGTCCTTGTGCTCTATCAATCGAAACCAGCTATCTACATATTTTTTTGCCTACTTTCACAAAATGCAATTTTGATCGATCGATAAATTAGGAACGGGAAGATTTGCGATGATTCTTAATTCGCGTGATCAAAATAGAATCCAATATTCACGAGCGCAACACGCTACGATAGCGTACAACGGATTCGATTCGCGAACGTTTATTCAAGCTGACTAAAATTTCGAATCGTCGTGTAATAGCTCGTTACACGAACGAAGAGTCGTAGATAGCGGAAAAAGTGCGTCAACTATCGTATTCGATAGATTCTTATAAATTCTGCTACGATATAGATAAGTCGTTTGTCAAACTATGCAAGAAATTTTGTTAAAAGAACACGAGCAAGCAATAATCGTAGGAACAAAGAAGCGAAAATATCGCGACGTAAACGTGCACGTATGTGTTGTTCACCGTAACGCGAGCGTACGAACGAACTACCAGACTATCTCTGGTCCTGTTTGCTGCTCTTGTCTCGCCTTTCTGACGTAGACAGACGATTACCACCCTCCGTATCGTCCGGGAAAATTACTCCCCTAGACGGTTCTCCTTTTTACCGGTGCCACGTCTGAGAGTTGAATTACAATCTCGACTTGACGGATCCACGGACTTAATCGTGACTCGACCCAGCACTCTTCTTTTCTAACGTTGTTTTTATGTTTTAGTCTAAAAACAGGCACGCACGAGTACACCCGTACGAGCGCAACTTTCCCTTCGAATATCCTCGAGAAGAGCGTTCCCTCGTTTTTTCGTGACGTTCTTTGTTAGAATCGTGTAACGTAATTAGCCTCTGAATTCGATCCATTATGATTTAATTTCAGTCTGTTCCTCCTTTTTCCTCGTTCTTTCCAGCCACACGGCACCGGAACCACAACGTTTTTCTCGATAGACGAGAAGCGAAGGGTAGTTTGATTCGTTTCCTCGAAAGAATCGGTTTTAGTCAAGGATCTGGGGATTTCTCCGCGGTCAGAGAAGCATCGAGTTTGATTAATAGTGAAACGTAAGGTTAGGTCGTTCGATCATAGTCCAGCTTCTTGCGGTAAATCGATGTTATCCAACCGTAGTACGAATGATGTAATTAACTCTTTCACGATGCTGCCCGAGACTGCAACAAAGGCTGAAACGTTAAATATAGAACCATAAATTTCAAGTTTTAATATATGCAACGCGGTCATTAATCTCTTAGAAATCCCTCTCGAAAAAAGTTTCCAGAATATATTCTCCGATATTTTCAATGTTTATCGCGCGTTTCTCGACGTTCATTTTTATAGACATAGAGTACGTACATATATCGAAATTATTTTCGTTGTGAAATTTACGAGGGTGAATGAAGGAACAGTAGGACGTCGTGATTTGATTTTATTTAATTTGTTTATCCTATTACTCTATTCTATGACAGGATTCGCAGAATGAATGTAAAAAGTTTCTTGAGATGGTATACGACGAAACATTTGCAAATAAAGATCACGGTAATTGTGCAGTGGTTGAAAACTTATCCTACGCAGAAACGGTTAAATATTCAGTATATTCAAAAATATGATAACAGTATATTTTACGACATAATCCGTGTGTAATAATATGTGTCAAAGATAATAATTAGTCTAGAAATGTTAATAACGTATTTTTGCAAAACTGACTCGCAAACATAGTTGTAGATTCCATGTTAAAAACGACGATTTCCAGTTCTATCTAGAAACGACTATGAAATGGCATCTGTGTACGTCAGTGTGGAAAATTTTCACAAGATAAACATCCCGCGAAATATACCGAAATCAATGTAAAACACACAGACGGCGTAAGCTGTGATTCTCTCTTTTTTTCGTATTGGAAAAGAAATTCGAGACGGCAGAAGTTTCTGCGTCAGAAATTATTCGAACGTGAGTCAACTAACGTATATCTATCTAAGTGCTAGTATCTCAACCTTGGGAATGCAGACATTGATAGGTGCTTGTTGCACCAAGCCACAGATACGATCATCTTCATTTTGAGAAATTATACACAATAATATATCACACTGTGAAATTTGAAAATCGCTTGAAACCTTCAAATTCGAGTTGCCCATTCGCAAACCCTACGTAGAACTCGAAATCTCATTTTCTTACGTGCTGACGTCCTCTAGCAACGAAAAAAAAATTTTTCTTCGCGCATAATCCTTTTAAGTGTCACTCAATGGCTGCTTCTTTCTCGAGTACACCCTCTGCAAAGACACATCGCACCGTCGTACGGCACCCCAGGCAACCGACTGCTCATTTCCATTTTGCCAAGTTCTTCATGAAACCATATAGTTTGTCGTGAAAAAAAGAAAGGACGAAGAAGAAAAAAAGGGAGAAACATTTCCGCTTCGTGTTCGTATGAGAAGCGTCCAGCTTTTCTTCTGGGTTAGTAGATTCTGTAAAGAACCGTGTCACTTTCTCTCTCTCTTTCTCTCTCTAGATATTTTCTGGTAACTAAACTTTGGTAAATCGAGCGAAGTTGACGACGGTGCCATTGAAGTTGTTTCAGTGTAGCTGTTGCTCTTATCGTTGTCACCGCAATTCTTCTTGAAACCGTAGCTTCAACTTGCAGGGTTTGCTGCTTGATACTACGATAACTTTGTTTTCCTGCTTTGTTCCGTGTATACAACAAAGATGGAATTTTATAAACATTATTGTGCATTGGAAAATTGCACAATATACGCATAATTTACGTAATATTCGATGCAATTTTTTGCTTTTTACCAGCGCGACTAATGAAACAGAATTTAAACAGACATTTGTTTTATCTTGTAAATTCGTAGAAAATAATTTACTTTGAATATTTTTCGTATCTTTCTGTATATTTTTTTTTGCTGTTACAGATTATTCGAATTATCCACGGATGCAGAGATATCATCGATTTAATTATGGCGCAACGATCTAACAATTGTTCGAATTACAATAAAAAATGAAAAGCTAAAAGTTTTAAATAAGCAGAGGGAATTCGTGTGATCTTCGTCACTAATATCTAGCTAATTACGGTCTGACCTAATTATACCGTTAGACTTATTACAATCAACTTCGTTACGTCCACAGGCGTATTTGTGGCTAACCATCTAATTTTAACATGATATATCTTGGGTCTCGTGTTTCGTCGCTATACAAGAATACAGGCGTGACCATACTTACGCTATTATTGTTATAACGTTACATATCACGTATTGTTTATCTCAGATACCTTGAATCGCTCTAATCATCGTGTTTCGAGTGATTCTTGCAGTATAAAAAGACATTCTTTCGTTTGTAGTTCCGTTTCGAAATTCTATTAAATTCCGCATTCTTTTTTTCGTACAGTACTATTCATTTTCCAATCGAAAGTTACGTGGTTTTGCTTTGTGTTTACGCAGCTGAATCGCGCAACTGGGACAGACTATAGCTTCGATTTCGTCGAAAATGGAGAGAAATCGTAGTCGCCAAGTTCAGCGTACGAAAGAGACGGAAAATATAAACGCGTTTTTCCGTCTTTCTCATATGCGGAATTTTACAAAATTACAGTTACATCCAATCGAACGTTTTTTAAATTCAGAAGCAATTTTCGACCAAAGTATCTCGATACTCTGTCTTTGGGAAAGAAAGAGAAAAAAAAAACACATCGTACGGTTGATAAGAAAATTATCGTGTTCTATATATAAAAGTAGTAAATTAAATAACGATATAGTATCACGCCAGAATAATTTACTTATAATTCTAAATGAGTCGATTGTCAAATTCTTTCAAAAAAAAAGAAAAAAAAGCAAACCCTTTGCTGTCGGGACGGTTCAAAGTCCAAGTCGTACAATAGGGCCGCGCTGTTGCCATTTAAAATTGCCAGCGCACGCTTCTCCTTAGACACGCTTTTCCTTCATAGATATTAAATTATAGACATATATACATGCACAGATTCTCCACAGGATAAATAAGATGTCACACATATGAGCCTTTTGGTTCTATCGGTTGTTTTCGCCGAACGCGTATATATTGGCTTGGCAAGTAAGTGATTGCTGATTTTGCCATTAGGCGGTAGGAACAAAATCCACAATTACTTAGTTGTCAAGCCAATAAGTTCCTCGCTCATAGCGACGCGTTTACCTGGGACATACATGTGAGTCATTCGGCTCTATCGGTTGTTTTCGCCGAACGCATATACGAGTTGCTCGGCCAAATTGATGGCTTACGCAGAAGGCGCATATGCGGCGGTAGTCCGCAAAAGGTTGAATCGTGTGTCACTGTTGATACTAAATAGCCACATGCAAAATTATCTAAAACTCAGCGTTAATCGTCATAAGAATCAGCTGCCGAAGTAAATCTTTGGAATCTCGCATTGGTTTAACCATTTAACCGCGGAATTTAGTTTCAGAAATCTGTCATGGGACTAGGTCATGGAGCGCGTAAATAAATACGAGCTACTACGAGTATACACGAGCGTAGTTAACCGGTTAACAGGAACCTTGCCAGACCCAGTCAAATGAACCGGTTTCGGAACTGTGTTTAAAATTGCACGTTCATTGTTGTTCCCTTCGTTCGTCTAACTTTGTATAAATTGACAAAAATTGAAAAATCGATGGTTCGGACATTACGAAAATTTACATAAAGTTAGAATTTTAAGCTAAATTTTGAAACCGGCTGTTTGCCCGAGGCTACTAAGGCTAGCGTCAAGTAGCTTCGCAAAAATATACAAATTCTCGTGGAAACCCACGGTTTAATCGCTAAAATCGCTCTACGCACGCTGCGAGTCGCACTTGGCAGGAAAAATAATAAATATCCCTAACGCGTGACGCAAGCCACGCAAAGCAAACGAAAAAAGTTCGAAGAAATCGGCGTCGCAGAGAACGCGTGTTAATTTCCGCCCGATTCGTCGCTCTTTCGTTTACTTCCGGGAATTTCATTTGTTCCCCTTCTTTCACGGCCGCGTTTATTCTTGGCTGCATCACCCCGACCAGTTTCTCGACAATGTTTGTCGGCATTATCAGCGGTGATCATTCGGCCGAAGGTAGCCCCCTTATCATCGTTGGCCGAATAACCTAGTGTCCTAGTTGCGATATCGATTTTACGAGCACCTGAAACCCACCGTTGCCGTGACTTCTTTCGCTGTAACGTTGTAACGCGCCGAGCTGACTAAAAATGCAGTCCCGGTAAAACATACGCGAAACGTTTCGAGAATAATCGGGGCAAGGCGTGTTTTATCAGCGATTGAATTCTCTACTGGTGTGACCGCAAATAGTCTGCGAGCCACGAAACGAGTCGAGTGTGTATATCGGAAAACGGGAAAATGTCGCGAACGGTATTTTTTCGAAGTCAACTTTGCAATTTCTTGTTATTTCAGTGGGTACTTTGCGCGTAATTTCCCATTATTTTTCGATTCTTCGAACCTGATTTATTTTATTTCTAAGAATCGGGCGAGAAATTTGCTATACAGCGAAATAGATAGACAGCGTAAAGAAAGTAATTGTGGAGAAATTATAAAATAATTTTGTATGTCGCGTAAATCAGCACTGATAGTTTTCAGGTACGTTTTAACGATTTGCAAGAAGATATTCAAATTTAGTATTAAAAAATGTTCTCTCTTCCTTTAATAGTTAGTCCTATGCAATACGATTGTTTTTATAGGAGACGTACAACAAGTGTAATTGAACGTCTTTATCGATGAAAGTTAGTACTTGCCTTTTTTTAACGTAATAATGCAAAGATTTAAATAAAGAACGACAGGAAAACGGTATATAGTAAAACTATGTGCGATCTATTAAAGCACTTAATTTACGTATTTTTATAAAATTACTATATAGCCTTTGTTCTTTTTTTTTTTTTTGTCGGAGATAGTCATAAGAGCAGGATTAAAAACAACGAAAAACGAAAATGTAGCTTCTTTATGTTAAAGGTGTGCTGTCTAAATAAATTAACAAAATAATATTAATCCGAGATTCGTCTTTGACTAGAAATACTTTGTTTAGCCTAATACAAACTAGAACGAAGATAGAGAAAATAAAATAGAATGTGCAACGAACGTTCGTAAATTTAGTTCAAAAACCGTGTTAAGTACCCGGATAGGGCGCGTAATATTTTTTGATAAAAGTGTTATGCTTCCGTGGAGATGGTCTTATTAATAATCGGGAAGCACGATATAAAAACAAAGGTAAAAAGAATTATTTCATATTTTTTGAAACTGGAAATCGCAAATTCGAATGTTGTAAATCGAAAAGTTTTTTATTTTGCAAAATTTCCTGTGTCTTAAACGAGAAAGATCTTCGAACGTTCTAAGTTGCAAATATATTTAAAAATATTTCAACAATTTTCAACCGAAATGAAAATTTCAAAGCACGAAACGTATTGCCATTGCATCCTTAACGCTACACGGAAATAAATTGCAGATTGAAAGTGGAAATAATGTGGCGATGATAGTACACGTCGAGCTAAACGAATGAATACGCGAGATTGTCGCAGAGAGACCGCTGCAGGTCGTTTGCATAATTGAAATCCCTTGGACAAAAGCAATATAAAGTGTCTTGTCGGTTGAGAAAGCGTGGCCCGGGGGTAGAGAACAAGACGCATTGTTCCGTTGATACGCTTTTTCGCTCGATGATGCACAACGAAATGTCACGAGAAATCAGATTCCACGCGCGCGGCATTTACGAACTCTGGCAGTAAAGCATGGTACGTACGCGACAAAGAATTCACCCATAATTCCATTAAAACATTCTATTCGATAGTAAGTTGTACAAAGTATTTTGCGATATACGTTACGGTTTAATGTAAATTTGCATCGGCAGATATCAGAAAACAAGTACCGAAACACCTGTTCGATTCATACGGGTTCATTAGGAAAATTCGAACAATTTCGTATCGTTTAGAAAATTCGAAAGAATTATCTACATTCGTTCAATGAACTCAAAACAAATTTTGCTACGTTTGGTATATATTACATTTCGAGGCACGCGCGATGGAAATGGATTAATAGATCTATGGATTTATTCATGAATAAAATAATCGCGAATGTTCTTGAATTTTTATTTTTTGTAAGAATATACAGAGTGCGACGGAATAATACAAGAAAAGGGCGAGAGGCAATCCCCTGTGACAAAATAGAAGACAAACATAGAATTCAATTTACTAAGAACTACGCGTGTTGGAGCTCTGTTTTCTTGAACACGAAGCCTTAAATGGAGAAACTCTATTTTACGTTTTTTGCTTGTTTTCGCGTCCAGAATAACATGATATAAGCGCCGTTTGCTCATATCTAGTCGATAACTGGTCCAGTTCAAGTGTACGTGGCAAATTTTCAGGCCTGAATATCTCGGAAACAGAGTCTCGTGCGAAAAACCTTCGCCGTACGAGTTCTCCTCGTTCTCTCGCAATGTATTTTTGAATCCCGCTTGCTATGTTATTCGGTCACACCCTGTACGTAATTAAAGTGGACGTCGCATATAACTGGACGTCGAAATAAGTGTTCCACGTTAAATAATTGGCACATTTTCAGTCGTTGTACGTCATCCTGTCGATTTCCAGAATTTTAAATCTCTCGAGAACGCACCAACACGACTGTAGCTTGCGCGAAATGCTTACAACGTAAACTCCGCCGCTGTCAACATGGCCTAATGGCCACGGTTCGTCGCCCTGTGCTCGTTCAATCCCCCTTTCGCCATCTGGAAGAGCTGTGGCGACGAGGGTGCGCCGGGAAGCACGCGAAACGAGAGGATGGAACAGCCAGGGGTTACATGTCGTTACATGTCGGTCCGAAGCAGTCATTGGCAGTTCCTAGTAATTGTTCAGGGTTCCTCGGCATAATAGGCAATCATCGTCCGAACTTATAGCGCGAATCAAAATGTATCGACTAGAATTAGAACTTGTAATCGCGAGTCGCGAACCGCTAATTTAATAATCGCGAGTCCTACTTTAAGCGTACTCTTTGAATAAATTACACTAAATTTCTTTGTTAACTATACTCAAGTGTTTCTTCCACTCACTATCACAATCCGTCACCTCAAACTGGTGAACCCGACGTGATTCATGGTGACAGAGGTGACTGCGATAGTGCCACTGAAATTTCAATTAACGTGGTTCCGAGTGTGTCAGTGTTATGGCTAATAGTACTCAAGGAAACTCTGCCATCGAGGCAATCACCATGTCTGCGTTGTTGCAAACGAACATCACGGGGTAGTTTGCCCTGTTGAAAAGGCAATTCGACGTAACGCGGATCACGGACGACGAAGTAAAATTCGTGATGCCAGCAAATGTCCTCGGCAGTCGATACCTACAGGATGTAGACGAAATACTGGCGAAACCAACAGCCACCGGGAGTTACGAGAAGTTGAAACGCGAGCTTATTCGCATATCAACCGATGCGGACAGCGCTCGGGTAAAGGAGCTGGTGAAGAGCGAGGTGGGCAACCGGAAGCCAACCCAATTTTACCAACATCTTAAAAAACATGCGAACCCCCTCCAAACCCGATGATTTCATCCTCTCGCTGTGGAGGAACCGATTACCCGCTCGCATTAGGCACATCCTCGCAGCAGTTGACGACTCTGATCCGGATAATCTATTGAATCAAGCGGACCTCATCGCAGAGGAATTTGTACAGAGATACCGCCATATTGCTCGAATACCGACGATAACCGATCCACTTCCTCAATTCTCTGGAATGAACGAATGGCTCGCCTCTTTTTACACGTTAAAAGACGATATGTCGCAGGTAAGAGCTAAAAGAGACGCGTTGAGTCTCGAACATCGTCCTCGTCGGCGATCGAGAAGACGTAGCAGATCAAGATCGAGAGAACGAATACAGGAGCCCTACCTTTGTTATAACCACCGAACATTCCAGGAACGCACACACAAATGCAGGTCTCCGTGTAAATGGTCGCAAGGAAACAGGACCAGCCGTTCGTAAAGGCGGCAGACGACGATGGCCTGGGATCTCGCTGCATCTTCGTCACGGACAAGAAAACGAAGATATCCGTTCTCGTAAACACCGGCGCCGACATTAGTGTATATCCCCGCAGCCACATACACAGGAACGCGACCAAAAATGAGTTCCAACTATTCGCGGTCAACAGGACGCGTATAGCAACATATGATATCATTGCGAATAACCACAACCTGTCCCTTAGATGTGCCTTCAAATGACACTTCGTCATAGCCGACGTTCAAACGTCTATCACCGGTGTTGACTTTTTGAGCCAGTACGGGTTGCTCGTGGACCCGCGAAATAAACAGGAAACTCCTCGACAGGACAACCCAATTGTTATCACGGGGATATGCTGCCACAACCGAAGAAACATCCATTGAAACTATAATCGTCAAATCGGGCTACCATTGGATTTTGGCGAAGTTTCCTAATCTAACTCGTCCACCGGTCTTCGGACGAGAGAAAATTCGACACGGCGTGATACACTACATTGAAACCACACCTGTCCCAACCGTCTACAGTAAACCCTGCCGCCTCGCACCGGATCGACTCAAACAGGTTAAGGCGGAGTTTGCACTCATGATCGAGCAAGGAGTCATGCGGCCATCGAAAAGTCCATGGGCATAACTCTTGCACGTCGTACCAAAGAAGGACGGAGGTCTACCGCGATCATGCGGTAACTATTGTGCGTTGAACATCCGCACGATACCCGAGAGGTATTCCCCGCCGTATATTGAAGATTTCGCGCAACATCTGCACGGTAAGCGAACATACTCAAAAATCGATCTTGTTCGCGCTTACCATCACATTCCAATCGCGCCCGCAAACGATATGAAAACCGCGATCACGATACCTTTCGGACTTTCCGAAGCAGGCATCATTATGTTCGGGCGTCGAAACGCCGCACAAACGTGTCAAAGATTCGTCGACGAATTCACTCGTGGGTTATATTTCGTGTTCGCACACATAGACTATTTTTTAATAGCGTTCGGAGCCGATGAACAACACCGCGATCACTTGCGGATTTTGTTTAAACGTTGAAGCGATTATGGCGTAGTCATCAATCCCGTGAATTGTGAATTCGGTGTGAATGAAGTCACATTCTTGGGCCACGTCGTAAACGCGCACGGCATAAAGCCTCTTGCCGGACGCGTTGACGCCATTGTGGAAGCACCGCTTCTCGTGACTATTAAAGCATTACGAAGGTACCTCGGTATGATTAACTTCTGCCGACGTTTCATATCGGGGACCGCAAAAATCTTTCAACCGCTTAATGAATTACTACAACGAAGGAAAGAGGACAACGCGCCCATCGAATGGTCGGAGCAATCCGGAGACAGTTTCCGAGAGTCGTAATGCGCCCTCGCTAACGGCACGATGTAAGCGCATCCGATACTTGGCGCGTCTGTTAGCCACGCGGTAGACACATTCGATTATGCATTAGGAGCGGTCTTGCAGCAACGCGACAACGACACTTCGCAGCCGTTAGGTTTCCTTATTATACCTTTAAACTCCTCACAGCGCAAGCATAGCGCGTACGACCGCGAACTACCCGCCATGTACACCGCGATCAAGTGATTTCGACACATCATAGATGGGAGAAGTTTTATTATTTTTACGGTCCACAAACCCCTTACATGCGTGTTCAATCAAAACATTGATGAATGTTCACCGCGACAATTCCGAAACTTGGATTACATGGGACAATTCATCATCGACATACGATACATAAATGGGCTAGATAACAACGTAGACGAACCTCTGTTACGAATGAAAGCGATAAGGAATCAGTGGATCATCAATTCTCGCCGTCGCGCATGAAAACGATAACGAACTGTGCGACATCGTCAACTCTGGAAAATCCGCGTTACGATTAAAGAAAGTTCGTTTTCCTGATCACGACATAGAAATATGTTGCGAGGAATCAGGCAACATTGCGCGACCATACGTAACGAAAACCTTGCGATGCGACGCATTTAATTCACTGCACGGACTTTCTCATCCAGGGATACGTGCCATGCAAAAGCTGATGACGTCGCGTGACAACAGGATTGCCAGATGTCGATACATCCTCACGGAATATTTTCAGCTAGCCTAAGGACCTGTTATAAATCGTAGGATTTATGTAGCCAAGGTTTTCAAAAGGACAAACAGCCTTTCTCTTAGCAGTCACTAAACGTATCACCTCCTATGGGAAGATACGAGAAGTCTGCTTTTCTCACGTACGATGCTTTCCGCTTGCGACATTATTTCGAGGGCAGTTAGCATCCTTTTCCAACAACCAACACAAGAATTAGCCAATTAACAACGAAGTCCAGTGACGGAAAGTCAGTCGTTACATGTCGGTTCGAAGCAATCATTGACAGTACTTA
This sequence comes from Bombus dahlbomii, assembly GCA_037178635.1. NCBI lineage: Eukaryota > Metazoa > Arthropoda > Insecta > Hymenoptera > Apidae > Bombus > Bombus dahlbomii. The sequence goes on from CM074117.1 coordinate 5,071,856, forward strand.
ATAATTGTTCAGAGTTCCTCGGCATCTAAGGCAATCATCATCCGAACATGTAGCGCGAATGAAAATGCATCGACCAGAAGTCAAACTTGTAATCGCGAGTCGCGAACAGCTACTAGTAATACCAAGAACCGATGATTTAATAATTGCGAGTCCTGCGCAAAGTGTACACCATGAGTATATTACAATAAATTTCTTTGTTAAATAAACTCCAATGTTTCCTGCTCTCACTAACACGATCCATCACCTCAGAATGTAAATGTCATATTAAGAGCCCTGTTTCTCCGCTTCGAACGGCGAGTCGCATGCGTTTCTGTTCCTCCGGTCACTCAATCATGTCGTAGGATGAAAGGTCCGAATCGGCACGGGTGACCGGTTGTATTACGTAGAATTTTCTGCGAGCATAGCGACCGCGGGTATTTTTTATACCCGTGAGTAGTAACATTCTTTTTCCAAATTTATTAATTTAGGATAGGTCTTCTTACACAGCGCGATTATAGTAATTAGTTCTTTATTAATTAGGTTAAACATATACGCTTGAGAATATATTCGTGTTATTTATAAATATGCATGTTAATATTTCGTATGAATATTTGTAAATGGCAAATATCTACACGAATATACCTGTGTGACATAAATATACTTAATTTTTAGCAATGAATTGATCGTGACAATATTACGTCACGTTCGTTTATTTCACTTTGGCTAGAATTTAAAATATGAGTTAAAATTCATTTTTTCCGCACAAGAATGTGTGATATTTTACGTGCAAGAAGACATTTCGCGAATATATGCTTTGATAAAGAGATCGCCTGAGATTATTTCTTTCTCAGTAATATATTTAGAGTCAATTATTCCATTTGAATGAGTCTCAGTCTTTTACAATTAACGCTAACTTTTTTGCAATATTAAAATTTTGTTCTAATTTATTAAATTAATAAAGTAGAGTTACTTAGTTACTATTAAATTAATAAAGTAGAATTAATCAGAAACGAAGTAGTAAAACATAAAATCAAAGAAAGTTAGTCCGTTAAATAAAAATTACACAAACTAATCATCTTTTTAGATCAGGATTTTCAGGTTTAACCCTTTCCGTGCCCATTGTCAGGATCTCATTCACGTGCCCAGGTGCTACTTGAATGGGAGAAAAACATTGGGCACGATGATCTAGACCTATTAAATAATGTAATAATTTCTCAGCGACTGACGATGCGTTAGTGTATCGTGCACGACGTATTTTCCACATTATGTATGTGTGTTGTTAGGCCGTGGAATTGCGTCGCTTTTTTTCATTCGTTAAAACTTCAAATATTAAAAATGTCGAGACATATATCGATTCAATTTACGTCTCGATACAATCACAATTTGTGATAATATCATCCACGCGATAAAGTGTAATCACGCTTTTAATAGTACCGTAAATTACAATTATAATTTTAAGTTTACGTTCATTTATTTTAACGATGTAATTTCCTCAAACGTGTTTTATCACGTTTTACGCAATGGTCACTAGCCTTCGTCAGTCGATTTCAGGAAAAAGGTACGTACCTTAGAGTATGCATGTTATGTTTAGCTCGGGCGTCGGAGGCGTCCCGGGACGTCCTCTCTAGTGTAGGACCTTTGCGCCCGGGCGTTTGTGTGAGAACCGTGGAGCGAGTGTGATGGTGCGCCCGTCTTGCTATTTTTTAAATATAGCGCTAGGTAGGATAGGTAGTATACTTTCTGGTGTGTCTGTTAACTATAAGTAGGTAGGGCCGGGCAGTTTGGCACAGTCTCTGGTCGGGTAGGCGCGTTTTCGTGTGACCAACCTGTTTCTGGAAATCTAATTTGAAAAATCGACGGTGAAACTGGCACGAGTAGAGCATGCTCTCGTCTCTGGTTTTGCCTTTCGATTTTTCGAATTTCGCGGTCGCGGTCGTGAATGGGCTCGAAACGAACGTTTATTGCTCGAGCATGCATTTGCGAGTGAGCAACGATCGCCGCTGTGATCGTTGGTCAGTCCATGTGCACTTCAATCAGCTTCCGTGGTTTATATTTTTATTTCACCTTTATAAGTTTCTTCTTTGTTTGCGATTTAGAAGTCTCGAGCTTAGATTTAAGTTTCAGCGGGCGTTGCGCCCGAAGAAAGAAGAGGCTATAAGCTGAAGAGGCCCGGCAAACTGCCACTCAAGAGGGCAACAACTAATGGCTGCCCTTCCTCTGGGTGCATCTAGAGCATGGGAAGTCATTATTGTTACTACTTTGTCACTATGCTCGCTTTTAGCATTTGTAGTAGTAGTGGTGGTGGTAGTAGTAGTAGTAGTAGTTTCTGCTTTTTTGGTCGATGTACATATCGATCCATTGTCCCATTGGGCAAATCGCGATTTTTCTTTTTATTATTGTGGCGAGTGAACGAATTACGGTTTGAATTAGAGTTGCGATAAAATGATAATCGCGTTTGCTTTAGAGTTGCGAATTACGACATCGCGATTGCCTGGCTATTTTTAGAATTTTTCCTGCTTTCTATTGTTCAAAATTACATTATAAAAATGTTAGTTATCAATTAATTTTATTGTATTGCAAGTTGCAATATCAGATTATTCGAAGTAGTTTTTTAATATAGTAAATAGTAATTTTCATTAAATTCACTATAAGAGTTAGCGTTGCGATATTGTTTCATCGCGAGTTCTACTTATTTTTCCCTTCAGCGTTGCGACAACGAACGATCGCGTTTTGTTAAGTACAGTTGCGTTCACAAACTGCCCAAACCCTTCGACTGCATTTGTCGGACACTGTTCCTGGATCACACGTGCAGCTACAAGAACCGTACAAGTGTGATCGTTCATCGGCAACCTTCTGAATGGTTGCACTGCGATCTCTCGTTATTAGTGTTGCGTATTATTTAAATACGAGTGCGTAGATTTATATTTATTAGCGTTGCGTATAAAATTTCGGGTATTTTTAGAATTTTTTTTCATTTTTATTATTATTAAATGGTAGATTAATTGATATTGCAGATATAACGAAGCACTCTTCGCGTTTGGTTTTGAGAATTGTCTGCTTCATAAATATTAGTAGTAAATTAGCGTTGCGGAATAAGAATATTCCGTTCCACTCACGGTTTTTTCATCGAATTTATATAGAGTGGAACACGATTGAATTTTAGTAGCTCTTTTGGCTACTGCTATGTTTCTTTTTCAGCGCCCCTTATTAATGCATCCTTTATTACTGAGCCCCTTAATTCTACGTTTATTACTGAAAATACTGCTACAAGACATATTCCATTGTCAGCGTTAACGTTACCATGACTGCTAAAATACAGAACTTTATTACGAATGTAATATATGTACATGTATGAAATTGTGAGCGATTTCATGCGTAACAAAGTATTGTAATGAAATATCGGAATGTTGCTACGAAGGCTTGAAATATTTTTTAAAATTTCATTCATTGCTATTAGAATTAGTGCTGGTGATTGTTCGTTCTTAGAACCATAACTTTTAGAATCTTTTCGACTGCGATATTTTCAATCTTTGAACAGTAACGTAAAATTTTATAAATATTCGAATTTCATTTGTATGAAACAAAAGTTCATTCGCGATCGTCGTTCGTTTGTAACAAAAATTCTGAACAAAATTATTTATGTGCATATCTTTCGGTTCATTATGTTGCAAGTCACTATGTTGTTGTAGGAAATAACAGATATTGTTAAAAGTTAAAAGACGAAGCAAGTGATTTTCTAATAAGCGGGTTTTCCCTCATCTTAGTTATTTTAAATGAAATTTTTAATTTTTAATTCAGTTTAAATTCTATTACTTAAAATTCTTGTTTTCAACGTAACCCTATTTTCGATTAAAAAGATACAAAGGATTCTCTATTTTTGCTAAAATTTAATCGAGAGTAATTTGATTCGTAATTGACCATTATTAGTAGTTTATTTTTCATGTATAAAATGCCCTCGTTTTAAAGATTCCTGTTTCTTTTGTATTCCAAATCCAGTAAATGATTTTGTTTCAGGTTTATCATTTTATAGAAAAGTTTTCAGTTATATATTTGAACGTTTCATAGCATATTAAATATGTAAGCTAGATACCCAAATGATTTTTCTTTCATTGTCTGATTGTTAAGGCTTCTTCCTGTTTTCCCATTTGTAAAAGAAGCATATAGTATACTTATATAACTTAATATAATTTTTCGACATCTTCATAACTTTAGTACAACGACTCGTATTTCTCTTATGCAAGACTAAATTGTATATGCAGTGTCAATAGTTTCATTTTCCTTTTCTCGTTCCAAGTTAGACAAATGTATCTTTGATGCCGAATGTTGCCAGTACGGTTGCGAATTATGATACAATGTTTGTACCGATCGATGTGATGGTTTTCGCAGATTAATCAGTTGATTAATTTTTGGAAAACGACTACATCGATAAGTATAAACATTGCACAATAATTTGATACCAAACTAAGAATTACGCTAATATAGTCCAGTTTGGATCTCCAAATGCCGCCACAAGAATTTTGGATGATTTATACTGGACTGCAACATGGGACACCGTGGGACACCGTGGGACACCGCGGGACATCGCGGGACACCGTGGGGCACCGCGGGACATCGCGGGACATCGCGGGACACCGTTGGTCCAGTGTGGATCTCCAAATGCCGCCAAAAGAATTTTGGATGATCTGCACTGAACTGAAACGTGGGACACCGTGGGACACCGTTGGACTTCGTGGCACACCGGGGGATATCGTGGGCAACGTGGGATGCATGCGTGTTAGCCTTAATTAATCGTAAGATAGATATCTATGTTATGTATTGTAATGCATTATAAGCTTATTCTATACAACGATACTTATCCATCTTGGAATCCATTCTTCGAGTTTTGCCTTTGGAAAAATAAAAATCTTTTCTCTCTTCATCTTCTCGCTTATCACTCAGAAAAAGAAATTGCTTTCGCGCTTTATCGGTTCACGATCGCTCAGTTCTTTCAAACTGCCGCGTGGCGTACTCGCTCGCGCGTATTCCGGGTACGTGCGGGTCAACATGCACTGGACAATTCTTTGGATTCGTAGGTCGCCTAAGGACACCTCTTGTCTCAGTGACTACTCGACGACTGCTCGTCGTTTGCCTCGAATCGCGTGTGTTGTCATCACGCTGATACCTGTGAATCTGTCGACGATTGAGTCGCAGGTCCGCAATCCTGTCCAATTGGTACTTCGGTACTTGGACAGGGACCTGCATTTAATGTCCTCCGTAATTCTGTTCGAATCCGTGGAGGTGGACTCCACTGTTCAGTTGGGGTCTTGCCTTCGTAATCCTGTTCAGCGGTCCCTACCCGGGTTCAATTTGTTCAGTTGGAGTGTGTTAAATTGCAGGCCCATTTACTGGACACTGGTATCATCGGTAAGTGCCATCGACCGTGATAAGTTCCAAACGACGTGACAGGAATCGAGCGAAGGTCAATGCTTGCGCTTCCGCTGAATCTTGGGGTTATCTGGTGCACGGGGGTACGTCACGGAGGTTTGTTAGTTCTTTCGAGAGATCGCGATTACGTTCGTTCCGGGCGAACAACGGTTTTTCTTTCATCGTCTGAATGTGGGGGCTCCTTTTCCATAGTAGTGGGGGCTCCTTTTCTATCGTTCCAAGTTAGACGAATATATCTTTTATACGGAATAATGCCGATAGGGTTGCGAATTATTGTACGATATTTGTACTGATCGATGTAATGTTTGTGTGTGAGATACATGTTGCGTTGTGTGGGAGATAGATATCGCGTCGTGTAAGCTTTGTTTCACGTTTGTAAAGATTGGTGTAACTGCTGCGTAGGAGATAGGTGTTTCGCGGTTAGGCTACGAAGTATCTATCTCTTTACGCAGGCCCATGATCGCGTAGAGTCAGAACTCGACATTCTTGCCAATAGGTTGAATGTCGAGACCGATGCATAATGTTAAATAACTCATGGGCGGGTCTCGTGCGTAGTCACCTCCTCGTGGTGAGTCCTGGTAATTGGCTTCGTTTTCCAAAAAAAGAAAAAGGAAAAATTGATCAGTTGATTGATCTTTGGAAAACGATGCCAAGCTAAGAACTACGCACCAGTCCAGTTTGGGTCACCAAAAGCGGCGAAAAGCTCACTGTCAGACTTAAATTTCTAAATCGACAAAATATTCAATTTAATCATCTTAGGAAAACAAGATACAATAAGTCCACAGATTATTGATCACGGAACTTTTATTAGCAATTACGCCCAAGTACTAGGTAGGAAAACAGAAGAAAACGCTTATATAGCAAAGGAAGAGAATTTACAAGGTATTTTAGATATCTCAGAACTCACATTGCATACTCGACAAAACAAAGTTTTCTTTATAATTTCGGTACCAACAATTATAGACATGGAATGGGATATAAAGCAAATATACCCCATACCATCTCTCACGAACAAAGTCTTTTTAGCACAATTGGTAGTTAATCCGGTATTCTTAACGTCAGGACTAAATCACATCAATGCCGATCAAAACTATTTGAATAAGCAATGCCGTTCTATATCTAATTTTTACATTTCTAAACAAACTCAGCCGATTCACGACCGCCGTGTAAAACACGATTGTAAAGTTCACATACACCTAAAAAATTTTGCATATCTGACTTAACAAAGAAATTAAAGCGAATCTGTCTATGTGTGACATCTCAGAGACTTTGAGGAAACCTTTCTTAGCTATGTACCTTAACCTAGGTTAATCTTTGTTCTTGGATACCATTCCTTCAAAACTCCCTTTTGGAATTTGGAATTTTCTGATAGTACTCGATGAACAAAGGCAAGATACAATGGTTTCCACTTTGGGATCTATTGGCTCAAAAATTATTATCAACATATGGATCAGTTTGGCAAACATAATCTTGGACAAAGATTAACGGCAGCCGTGAAAGTATACATATATACATATATCCTAACCAAACTATAGCGATAACGTTCATAGTGTTAACAAATACCAACGCTTTACATATTCTCTACTGGGTAAGGCAGATTAAATTACACTGTAGACTGAAACGGAGTTTTATTTTTCTCAAGGTCATTGCGGTCTAACCACCTGTTTTTATTATCTCTCTCGTTACAGATATACACGTCACAACAAAGTTATTAAAAGAGTCTCGTCCCACATCGACAAATTGACTGGAACCAAAAATGCATTTTGTCATAAAATTATTTATGTCTACATATTTAATATATACGATTATTATTGACGTATTTCTAAAAAAAATTGAAATAATTGAAATAACTAATTCAGGAAAAAATTTGGGGCAAAATTGTATGAAAAATTACGAAACATTTCATTTTTTGAGAAGTATTTCATCAAAGGAATACCAACATGCTTACGTAGGAGGGTCTGAAAGCTATTAATATTAATAATATAATACTAATAATATTAAGTTTACTGTTTCTATGATTTCATATAAATATAATAGGAATATATAATTTTCGTAACATAGTATTTTATATTTTTATTTAGAGTGAATGGATTGTGTTACATTTTAACATAATTCGTAAAGTTACTGTCTTTACTATAATAATGATAATAATAATAATAATGACAACTTTCATATTTATGAGTTGTAAACAGACTTTTGTGACTGACTGTATGTTTGTGATATTTTCTTTTGTATTGCAACAAAACAAACAAAACATCGGAAAAGCGGTAGCACTTTTTCTTATAATCAAAAACATATGTTTCTTAAACTTAAGTGGATTTTCTTGAATATTCCGCATATATATCAACTCTTACCGTGTAAACGTTTTTGCCATTACCATGAACAGAGGTCATCTACGTTCGACACGTCTTTCGGTGGATAAAAGGTCTCCGAAAAAATTTAAAAAAATCTTAAAAAAAACTTTGTACAGTAAATTGAGATGTTTAAAGTTGCCTACCCTTCAACTTAGAAAGATTATCAAAGATCCGTTACCTGCTTGTTTGGGTTAAATATTCAGATATGACATTTGAAAAGTTAAAGCTTTGCCTAATTTACATTATAAATACTAAGTAGTATGCAAGTCACAATTAAAAGTAAACTAAATATTCCTCATTCCCGTTTATAAAAAGAGATCTCACTAAATCTGTTAATCTGTTATTCAATTCTTTCTTTTCTACAACAATACAATATATAAAGATATCAGGTGTCCTATCTGAGAACGATATTGCTCTATACAACATTTAATTTTGCCTTGTGATGTTTTTTCCATCTTGAACCGTTTAAATGAGGCAACATATTCATGGGACATTCCAATATTATATCATAGAGTATTGATAAATTTAAAAAATGATTTTCCCTGTGGGTTTTCGAGGGCAAGGTAAATTGCTTGGTACATTCCCTATATAGATATGTATATATGCAAGGAAGTGTGCGTCAAATATTCTCTTAACATAATGGTATCATATAAGTGTGATGAATTTATCGACGTTGAGTATAATACACATACATGTACACGGTAACGATACATATGAATCATATGGGACCATATTTTGTATATATACATATAGTTATAAAAACACATATAACAATATGTAACATGTAATGTACATAACATGAAAGCAAATATGACATTGTTAACGAAATTTGAAACTGAAAAGAAAATTAGAGTATGAATATAATAGATTATACAGAAATAATATTAAATGAGACCTCATTTAATATAAAATATTAATAAATGGTCTCATAGAGAATGTAACATATTAAGATTAAAAAAGGATGTTTAGACACTTGTTAGATATATATCACATGTAGTATTACAAGTAAATTAATGTGTACTCGTTCATTGCATCTCTCACAACGAAAATTCGAACATTAATGATTTCTCTTAATTGCTTAAAGCTTTCACTGTCCTGATACGAATCTTCTGACTTTCTTTATTAAATTAGTTATCTAATTAAATAATTCTTTAAATTTTACGACTTTTGATAATTTTTGGTCAATTAAACGCCTTCGCTGAATTATACCAATCGATATAAATTGTTTCAAATATTGTAAATTCGGAAGAGCTGAATGTAAAAGAAATCTGTACATGTTTTATTTTTTTTTTTTTTAATTCACTTTAAGATCTTCCAATTAAATTAAAATATACTCAATAATCTTGACGATCAATCGTAATTACTGACCGAAAATTGCCTAATTATTTTGTAAATCGTATAAATCTCTAACAAATTAGCGAAAAAGGATTATTTGCCTTATGTACAAAATATATGTATTTTATATCTTTAAGTTGTGCATTACTGCGTAAAAAGAAACAAACTACTGCATTTGTTTAAATACTTTAATTCAAATTTTAATTTATATCAGACATATCGAAATAACGCGTTTTGTTAACATATAGTAGTACAATAAGTAATCATAATACATAAATGTTTTGCAGATACTGTGGCATAGATCACTATATGTTTTGTTAAAAATTGTAAGATACGTTCCAATAGCTTTAAATATTCTATAAATACAACTACATGTAAAAATTATATCCAATCTATAAACATGTATTATTAAAAATATTATTGTACACTATGACTATCTCCGTATAATAGATGACAGATACGTACATACATATAAACGCAAAGCGAACAAGTTAGACAATTTCATGAAATCGTTAAACTACATAAATTTGAAAGCAATTGTACACAATTTACAAAAAACATTTTTGTTCCCTCTCTCTCTCTCTCTCTCTCACTTCTTGTGCATTTTTTATAGATTTCAGTTACTAATTCGTTCGTTTCCATTGTATATAAAATGTAACCGATGGTCTGAGGTTAGAAAGTTATACACAGTAATAATAATAATAATATATACGCTGCTAAATAGAAAGAAGTCTCGCGGCAGAAATGCAGGTCCGATTATTCGGGTTATTTCTGACAGGCTGGACATAATCTTAGAGATAAGCATGCGTGTTGGCTGAGTCGCATATGCAAATAAAACAATGTAACAACACGCGAAGGTAAGCGATAGGGAGCAACCTCCCTTGACCTTGTACCGTTCCGCTAGATTTCTTTCCAGCAGTGTACTACATGTCTGTGTCGTTAATCAATAAATGGTCATTTATCTTTTATAAATTAAAAATATGACTAACTTGCCTTTATCAATGTAACAATAATAATGATAATTAAAAATTGTAATTAATATACAATTGAATAACATGACAACTTGTCAATAGGACAAATTGCGATAGAGAACGAGCATTACGAGCGTACGAGTGTACGATAATGTTAACTTCAGACAATAAAATGTTATTATCGATGTTACTTTATGAGTTGTCTTGTACCCTATTCGCGTATACTCATTGTTCAGTATTTAATTAATAATATTGTTTGGCATAAATCTTGACTCGCCACGTAACAACTTCTATCATTTTCAATTATCGAATACGACTTCTCGTAAAATCATATTGTTTCGACCAAAATAACTGTGTTAGATGAAACGTAATAACGCTAAAAGATTCAATTCAGTCTTGAATGATAGAACCAATTTGCCTGGATAGATTGGTATATAGAAATAGTCGATATGAGAAATTATTACGTTTTAAATTATGTTTGCAGTTGTACGAAAACTTCTTCATTTGGCACAAATTCATTGCATATTTTCAGATTCTGTAAACATTCTGTCTACAAAAGAAAGAAAGTTTTTAATTTAGACAGATCAGAAAAATATCCGCCGGTCATGTACGTATATATGTACATACGAGTAAGCATACTTGTATATAATGTTTTCCCACCATACCAATCACTCGCCAACTTCAATTTCTCAGTGCCGTAGTTATATGTAAGTGATTTTTAACAATCTATATATGTATAGTATAAATGTTCCTCGTATCTGTGCTTGGGATCAAGAATTTGCAATAACCCAGCGTAAGAAAAGTTATCACTATGTTTTCGAACAGAAAATGAACGAGTGAGATTTTTCCGAAGAAAGTAGCTTCAAACGCGATGATATGAAACGGACGATTTATTTACTATTTAAAAATGAATGCATTACTATAAATTTAATATCAGATAATACAACTTTATATTAATACATATCATCTTGGTAAATGATAATTGTAACTAAATTGTAACTAAAAACTAACCTACAATGTAAGTTGGAAAGTGTTAATCGTGGAGTTTGATAATGAGGCTCGGGGATATACTCCAACCAGTCAGCAGCTGTATCTGCTTCATCAATTACAAGAAATCTCATATCATCCAATGAAAATCCCAAAGTTTTTAATATGTGGCATGGCAACCACTATATCCACTAGAGAGATATATTCCCCTCTATAATCTGAAATATAAAAATTATAGAGAATATTTTGTATTTTATAAATAATATAAATAAAACCTTCTTAAAATTTATAAACACGCACTCTCTTTTCGAATACTTCTTTGTTCTTCATGAAATGCTGATGCGCTGGAAAGTAAACCAACTCTTATATTTGTATGTGAAGTATAAGTTACTATCACTTCGTATATCTGCATAGCTAATTCTTGCACAGGTGCAACAACTAGACAACGCACCTTTGGAACTAAATGAAATTGTAATATCTGGACAATTGGTAGAACATACGCTAGAGTTTTACCTAAAGAGAAAATAATTTCTTAAATTATTTCTTTTCAGAACAGAAAATAATTTTTTAAATACAGACCTTTAATCTATTCATTGTATGCAATGTTTAATTAAATAAAGAAAACTGATTTGAAATAATATTCATTAACAATATTAATTGTAATTAGAATTTAACATTATTTATTAACAAAACACAATAAAGTATCAAAAGTAGGATGTAAATATTTCTATTTGCGATAAATAACTTGTACATACGTACCACAGCCTGTAAGAGCAGATACACATGTATCCCTTAACCACCATTTTTGTTGCCTATCCTTATTACACTTCAATAGCCAAGATACCATACTAGCTTGAACAAGAAATAATTTATTAATGCCATTATCTCTTAAAGCTTCGATTAGCTTAGAATCTAAAATTGAATTCATGTCTTCCAAGGTTGAACCACTATTTAAATCAATAGATATGACTTCTGGATTAGCCAACCATTCTGGTAGAATTCTCTTAACTTCACGCTTCCTTCGCTTATTTTTTACACCCAGAATTATGAAATCACTACTCTGTCCTGATATTTTTTGTTGTTTCATTTAGGTCTGATGATTTATTAGGTATTTCATTATCCTGATTATCTGTATTTTCACTTTGCAATGTTTTATCTGCAGTTTTAGTTGTTTCATTAGAACTTCCTTCGCTATATTTCTTCTTCTTTTTATTCTTTTTATGCTCTGAAACATGTACTTCTGCCTTTCATTTAATGTCACTCAATATACTATTTTCATTCAAATTAATATTTTCTATTGAACATTTATTAATATTTTCTGCTTTTTTCTTTTTCTTTTTATAATTTGATCGTTGTGCATTTTGTGAACTAAAATTTTCCTGTATTTCATCATTAGTTTTAATATTGAATCTTTCTTTATAGCTCACTTTTTTACGTTCTTTTATTCTACTTAATAATTCAGACAAATGATTCCTTTCATTTTTCGTTTCTTCTTTTTCACCCTCATATCTATCAACAAATAGAATATGTATATTAATAATATTCTATGGGACGAACTAAAAACTCGAGTACGATTAATATAGTAGAATATTTATTTATATAGTTTAATTGACTAAATTTATTATTCAGTGATTAAGTTTATTAACACATATATATTATATTTTTTGACATTTTGACATACCTGTTTATCACAAATAAACTCATTTTGTTTTCGATTTTACTCACGTGTTATACACCTTTTATAGGTTATATTCCAACGTGTACTACCTATTCCACGGTATTCCATTGTATACACGACCGTAACCTATATTAACTTACGTGTACTAACGCGACTCTAGACTTTAAAACCGGCTGTGAATATAGACGTTGTCAAAATCACAATCATTTTGTGGTATTATTTAAATAGATATATATTTACTAATGCATATATGTATATAAATAAATACATATATATCTTCAAAACGGCATTATCTTAAGGCAAAAAAAGGTATTATTTTAAACTTGTATTTCATTAAACTTTAACTACGTGTATTTACTATGTGTAAGAATAAACTTAATAATATTTAATCATTATTACATGTGTACATTTATATAATGTTTAGCAACAATTAATTTCAAAAATATGATTGAAATATATATTAGAATTATATATTACTAATATTAAAATCGTCTGCTTAAATTAGCCAAACTACTTCTCAAGAATGTAATTGAAAGTAATTTGTAATTTCAAATTTGTTACAAGCTTACATACGTTGCTTACATAGATAAGATAACCAACAACAATTACACATATATATAGTAGCAGGTAATAGTAATTTGATATGCGTCTACATTTCACAAATTTCAAATAGATATCGGTTTTGTTAGTTAAATCACATAATTTTTAACTGCGTTACTGTCTACAAAAAATTATTAATCAATTTTGTTAAACATCTCAATAATCTTTTAATAAAAAGACATACAAAAGACATTCGCATAGTAATTAATTTCAACAAAAAATATTGTAAAACATCGTTTATTAACAAAATTTTAACAAATAGAAAATATGCGCATATTCCCACAAGATTGCAAAATAATATTCATAAAAAGAAGATAGAATATCTCCATCCTCTGTGAAAATATTAATGCATAATAAGTATTTGTACAGTTCAATGAAAAAAACTAATAAGACTTACACATAGAAGTAGAAATCACTAGCTTTAATTATTTTAATGCTTCTTAGGATCCCTTTTGATTTTATCATGGCTTGAAACCATTGCGTCGTTGAATTTATTAAATTAATAAATAATCTGCTTGAAATATTTTTGTAAAATTGATCTCTTTAAATCATTTCTTGGTAACTACATATTTTGCATTTCAAGTGATCTCATATATTTTCTGTCTTTTTAAGTATTTCTGGACGTATACAAAATTCATGTTTGCATATTAGCATTATATTTTGAAATGCATTATATTATATTAGCATCATATATGAAAGAATGCTTTAAAGATAGCTCTCTTAGAAGAATGGGAAAATATTTCAAGCAGAGTATTTATCAATTTTATAAATTCAGTGCCACAAGGGCTTCAACTGTATGCGCTTATATACATATTTGTATAACTAAAAGCGAAGGTTAACAAAACTGCTATTACTAACTTTATTATTGATAAATATATAGAACAACAGAAAGTAGTTGATAAAAATAGTGAAGAAAGAAAGTGCATACATATATGTAAACTTATCTTGTAGAACATAAGGACAAAAGAAATGATCTGCTGGATCCTCCAGCTCATTATATTATGTTTCTGTAGTTATTTTCTATAAGATAACTATATATATAGTTAACTGTATGATAAAGTGACTTGGGTTTGTTGTCTAAGAATAATAGAATATTATATAAAAAATGGACAATAAATTTGAATGAATAGATACGCTGCAATGAACAAATGTTATCAGAGATAGAACTGAAGTGTGACAATTACATGAAGGAAGAAAGTACTTGAAATCTAGTAATTTATGACAAAACAGGATTGATTTTCACAAAATTTCATACAAAGTTGCTACATGCTACATATTATACTAATATACTATACTAATATATTATGTAACATATATATTCAATATTCATGATGTATATTTTTTAAATTAATATATCTTTCATTAATTGTAGAACAACAGAGGTTACATTACAAGGATTTTTTATTTCTCGATTCTTGTAACATTTACACATAGTTTTTCAATGCTTAACGTTATATTGTATATAGCATAATTTTCGTATGAATTGCGCATTAAATCATCGTTAAATCTCATTTCCTATAGTAGACGCATACGTTCTTCGTTTGTTGCTCTCATCATTTCTGCGAAGAATATCCGTGACGAACGACGGTTCGTTTCAGTTGGTTACGAGAACCGAACGGAACCGGTACCAGAAGAGCGAATAGAACCTGTAACCGCTTCAAAAGAAGGTAAGAGCCACACTCCAAATACTTGTTCATACATAGACACCGATCAATACAATCTTTGGAATTTCACTACGATAGCTTCTTGGTATTCTTTTTCACGTATATATCAAACAAGGTTAACTGCAGGTCTTCAAAGATATTTATATGAACCACTCAAGTCATCATTCACCTCAATTTCGCTTTACACTTCTTGATAATATGTTTTCTCACATTTTAAAATTATGTAGAGTTACGTGGGAAGCTAAATAAGATACGCGAATGGAAAAATAGGACTGTCAAGATAGAAAACTAACTTATTGTATAACAATATTAAGCACTTCGATCTCATTTCAGATTAATCAAGATTGTTATTAACTAAGATTATATTACAATAAATTTTAAAATTGTTACCTTTTTCTAAACACTAACATTGCTACATTTACATTACAAGGGTTTAATGATATTGTTGTTAGAATTATAGTGAAAATGTTATTAATATAGAATGATTTTATGTTTTTAAAACGATATTCTTAAACGCAACTATGTTTTCTATATTACGTTTGAGCAAATTCCTATTTTTAAGGCATTCAAAGGAAATATGTATGATAATTAAAACGTAATATTATTATAGTATACCTAAAGTTTACCATTTCGTTGTAAATATCGTGTCATTAGTAGATTCATTTATTTCTCATGACATTACACCCTCAAATACTATACGATATTTTAATATTAATTGCGTCTGCAACTGTATTTTATTTTTAATCGCATTTTACATCTTAAATATTGAACAATTAATAATGAAACAAATGTGTAATGTTAATCATTAGAGTAAAAGTACGAGTTTGATCAACTAATGCTCTCGATAAAGCGTTTATGAAATGTTATATAATAAATCTTGTTTTCAGATAGTAATTTATTTTAATGATAATTTGATCTTAATTGTGAAAATTTTCCATGCAATAAGAATTCCAAGATATAACTATAGCATAGATATTATACATATACTATTATTTAACATGATTTTAATATGAATTTGTATTTTTTAGCTGTTTCGGATAATGTCGGCCACTCAGTACTATCATGCACAGGTAATTACTAACGACTTTCTACTTTATGTATACGATACATTCGCAATATGAAAGCCCAAACCTACTTCGTTTTAGAGGAGTTTTAGGCAATCTTTTAATGTCGCAAATTAATATTAATATTTCGTAGTTACGTCTTTTGAAACGATAACAATAACGACATACCATATCAGTTAATTTCAAAATAAAGTTTTGAAGTTCCATTATAGGCATAGTTAAATTTTGTTTGAACGTTTAAACTTGTTTGTGCGGTCTTATCTTCCTACAAATTCTCCATCGAATTTAAGTGCAGAGATATGAGTACTTTAGAACATTTATCCACATTTTTTAAAGCCATTATTTAACCATTGTCTCAAGTGTGTTTTATTTAAAATAATAATTCAATAAAATAAGTACTCTAATAGATTTTTAGTAAGATTTCCTTTACCATGTTCTATTGTTCAAGTTTGGTATTTTGTGTATACCATCATTACATAATACTTTCTATTACGTGCAAACAAGTTAAAATAGTTAGAGATCATTGATTACAATTAATTTTACCATTTTAAAAGAGTGTGTATTTTGCACGATAATTAGGATCTAAATTATATACTAAATTGAGCATTTATAGGGACAACTAAAACATAGTACAATTCAGGTTCTCAGATATGGTAGAATTACAGTAGAGCATTGTTTAACCTGATTATACATATCATATTTATATCCTATTATACATAACTTGTGGTCCATTTATCTGTTCGGTGTCCAAACAGTGACGTGCCAAACAGTGCCAGGACGTTTATTCATTAATATTTGTATACTACCAGCTGGGATATGCCTGAGACAAATATGCTAGTCAGACATAGAAGTCAAACTTACGCAAGTATATAACAAACTGCCGTTTTCAACCAAAGACAGCTATAGCAGCGATGCCTTTGTACGAAGAAGAGGAAGAAAGAACGAAGCAACAAAGGAAGAAAAGACGATTCATTGTACATCCGTTATGGCAAATGGATAAGAAGATTTATTAAGATAAAATCAAATTCATAGCGTGATACATGGAAGAGACATGTTCAGGTACGTTTATACAGGCCCGTGCTATGGGCTGGTCCCACCGGTCAAATCGGCAAATGGGAGAAATATGAGATTACCAAATGTGAATGGAACACGTCCATGCTGCGGATGATGACTAACACGATACGAATATATATTTAAAAGTATGGTAACCAATTGGGATTCGGCTCAAGACCGCGACTGAGACACGAAACGGATACAGCACGGTTATGTATAAATGAACTTTTAAAGATCAGTTCAGACGACGTGATTTCTTGACCGACTCGAAAGCGGTGTTCATACCGTTTCATATCTACACCGAAAATCCAAGCCTTACGATTTTGTTCTTCGCGATGTCATGCACGTTTATCTCGTGATCTATCAATTTTATCGTTTTGGGATCTAGTTCGTTTCAATTCAAAATTTGGTCTTTTCTTTCTTTACATGTTAGAAATGCTTGCTGTGATCGTAGTAGCTTCAAGAGCTATTCTATGTATTCCTTATTTCGTTCTTCCTCTATTCTTCATCTGTTTTCTATACTTTCCGACCAATTCAGTTTTATTACCGGCCGGGTTATTTCATACATATCTATGAAACCGAATCGACCGAAAAGCGACCGAATCGACGAGTCATTGATTCGGCAAATGAACGATAAACTATTATAATAATAGCTACTACACACTGCATGCACTGAATCTATTAATTCGAATGTTTGGGAGCTGAACGTGTGGCGGAAATACAGAAACATGTGAATACTGTTTTCGGCTATTACCGATTCCGCAAATGTGCTATCCGAATTAAATTTTTGTGCGTTTTTTAACGTATTCTCCGTTTCTAGTTTTTCGAATGTCAAAATGATCCTCGCTTTTAATTGTGGAGAATCGTTGTCTTCGGAATAAACTTTTGTACTTTAAACTTTAATATGTACGTTTCTACATAAATGGATAAATTATATTTAATATCTCATAAATTACATGTAATATCTATATACACAGAATAATATCGTCTCGTTAAGTATAGATGAATCCAATTATTTGTTTTGCTTCTGCGACGAATAGAAGATGCAGAATGAATGCGAAACAGCGACGAATTATGAATTTCGATCAACTTTCCGTGATTTATTCTAGGTTAGGTCTCGATTAGTCAGTAGGTCTTGATTTGACCGCGTTGCCTCACTCTCAACGAAGCCGGTTAATCGAAGACACAATGACAGAACGTAATAAAAATACTTGTTTTATTATTTGAAGGTTAATTAATTCGGATTGCAAAAGACGTGGTGACAAAATCTTACTAATAATGTATGCGGTACATATCATGTTAAAACTATTATATTACAAAATAAAATCATATTTCTCCTGTAAAAAAAAAAAAGGCTAAAAACTTTTCAATATACTATTGCAATAGTTTAATGTTTATTTGTCGTACTTTCTGTTTATTTGCAATATTCATATGCAAAATACTCGTTAAACATTTGTTAAATATTTAATATTACATATTGTATATTATAAATAGTGAAAAGTTTTACATATCTATGTAATATGTATTTCACATTTCATTTCATTCGTTTAGTGCACACCAACTGTCTATTCTGATGATCCTTTCGACCCAGAAGAAGATGTAGGCCTTCTACGAACTGCCATGAAGGGTTTTGGCACTGACGAACAGACAATAATCGATGTCCTTGCTCATCGTGGAATTGTACAACGACTTGAAATAGCTGACAAATTTAAAACCATGTATGGAAAGGATCTGATTACTGAGTTGAAATCGGAACTTGGTGGTAATTTTGAAAAGGCAATTTCAGCATTGATGACACCGTTACCGGAATATTTCGCTAAAGAACTTCATAATGCGATGTCTGGAATTGGCACGGACGAAGGTGCTCTTATCGAGGTGCTAGCATCTCTTAGCAACTATGGCATCAAAATCATATCTGCTGTTTATAAAGAAGGTAAGCCCGTTTCTGTTCGAATGATTTTTTAAATAAATGCAAATATTTAGTAGAAATATGAACAACATTATTGCAAATAATGCGATAGGTACTAAAAAATACTATAATCTTATTTTTAAAGAAGATTCATCATTCATTCTTTTTTAAAAAAATTTATGCTCATGAGGTGAATAGGTCGTGATGGTCGTAGTTGCTGATGTTGCTTGTGTGTAGAGTGAGACAGGTTCTGCTGCAGATCGTCGGTGTCGCTGCTGGGGTTCTGTTGTAATTTTTCTTCTAATTTAGATGCGTGGAAGAAAAATCGGACTCTGGTCGCCGCGATTTGAGAACCCGGGTCCTGAAACGTTCGTAACCTAAGGCGCTAACCACTGCGCTGCCGCCGTCCGACTCTAAGTTAATGTCGAGTGGTGGTATTTTTGCTGTCGAGTGCCGCCACACTCGCTTTATAACATATTTGACCTAAACAAAGAAAGAAGAATGTTAGAAAGTGGCCATTTTTGACATCATCTGGAATTGAAAAATTCATCTAGGACTTTTAAGAGTTTCTCCCTCCCGAGGAACAAAAAGTATTCTTACATATTTCTGAAAATACGATGGGGAAGTTAGAATTAGAAATGAATCTAAACATGTGATAGCGATCGAACTCACCTATTCCTTAT
Source organism: Bombus dahlbomii (assembly GCA_037178635.1). Taxonomy (NCBI): domain Eukaryota; kingdom Metazoa; phylum Arthropoda; class Insecta; order Hymenoptera; family Apidae; genus Bombus; species Bombus dahlbomii. The sequence goes on from CM074117.1 coordinate 5,091,557, forward strand.
ATTTAGTTTTCTTTTTTCTCAGATGTTAAACCGTTTTCAAAATAATTAATGAAAAAATCAGCTGACAAGTCAAAAATTAATTGAAGTTTGGAATCCAGCAAAATCAAAGTACCAGATAATCATTGCTACATGGATACAACAAACAATAACGCGTTGAATTACAAGTTCAATGACTTTGTGATATTCCAAGTAATTATCGGAATATAAGTAGCGGGAAAAAACAGAGTAAAGAGATATTATTGTTGTAGTTTCAGTAATCAGAACGGTTACAATTCTTTTAAGTTGCAGCTGTAAACTCTGTCATTATAAGATTAATATATCTTGTTACAGTCGGAGAAATGTTTATGCCAAGCATCTTATGTTACAGTTAGAATTGAATCCACAACAAGAAATACGTTCTGTTGCATTGGTTATAAAAAATATGAAATTTATATGGAATTAAACAGCGGTATTTTATTGAGAAATTATATTCTCGACATTTCATTAGTTTAAAGTATACATATTGATAGGCAAAAGTAAAGTCGGATTGGAAGCCATTTTTGTACTCACATGTGAATGAAAAGTCGGCATTCGCGTTGTTGGTTGTCCAATTGATTTACCTGCTAATTTCCACACTAACTACTGTAAAGACAGTTCAGTATCCGAAGAAGGAGATGAAATATAACTCTTAGATGAGTTCGATCATTAGCATATTCCCATGTTTGGATTCATTTTCCACATTAATTTTTTTTTCAGAAAAATGATAAACATGCTTTTTGTTCCCTGGCAGATACTCTTAAATATTCTACATAAATCTTTCAACTCCAGACGATCCCCAAAAATGGCTACTTTTTAACATCCTTCAGTTTCTTCTTCTTTGAGATGTTTCTCATGATATTAAGTTATATATCTTTTACATAAGATATGTTTTAACACAATCCATGTTTTAAATATTATTTGGAATTAATTGGAATAGTATTAGCAATTTGTGCGGATGATTTAAAATCATTAAAAGAAAATACGATTGGGTACATTTTTCATTTGAAACATTTTTAAACAGAATTTCTTTATTACTCTGCGATCTTCTATATGCTTAAAAATGTTTGAGTCACTGTAAGCATTCGTTAATTTTAACTTGACTTGATTTAATTGAAAACGTGTAAATTTGATAAAAAGTCAACCTCAGAACCTCATTACTGTACTATGTGTTTCTCTATCAGAAAAATCAAATTATAATTTTATCTTACGATCACAATATATCGTATTTTTTTAATATACAGGCTGAATCAAAACATGCGGGAAGTACGGCATTATTATACGACAGTTCATATAAACGTATATCCGGTATGACCTTGCTTTCGAATTGCAGCTTATTTTATGATGCTAAACATTAGATAGATCAACGAGTTCCTGTCAAATAGATAAGTCATCCTGTCTGTTGTTTGTTGGTCAGCCTACTCTCCAGACTTGAATTGGCAGCATTTAAAATCTCTAATTTATAAACACCAGTTTGAAACTCCGTCAACAAATCCTTGTAAGCTGTTTGAACAATCTATGTTGTGAAGGTAAGCAGCAACTGTAACAGCACAAAGTAAGCTGTTACTCGAAAATAACGTCATATCGGATGTATGTCTATATGAACTTTTCTTCTTACGTTAATGTTCAGAGTCAGCCTTTGTCGTACTTCCCTGTATATTATTTTTCTATCGAATAAAGGATTTTCAAAAGATTTAACGCATTTATGTAACAGTTAGGTATGTGATGAGCTCCTATTTCAGTATGTATTTCTGGATATGTAACTAATATTTTTATTGTTCCTATTTCATTTTAACAAGAGACCTGTTCCAATAAACTCTTTTTAATAAACACGAGTTATAATATACTTAACTTTGTTACATATATTTATACAGTGGTTCATGAAAGTATTTGTGCACTTACCATAAAAATCTTTTATGTATATATTGTACATATTAGATAAAATATTTTGGAATTTTATTAACGTTATAATAAGAGGAGACTGTTATAATTTGTGGCAGCACTCGACAGCAAAATACCCCACCACTCGACTAACCAGTGTCAGACGACGGCAACGCTGTAGTTAGCGCCTCAGGTTACAAACGTTCGGGACCCGGGTTCTCAAATCACGGCGCCCGGAGTTCGATTTTTCTTCGAGAGAAGAAAAATGCAGCGGTACCCCAGCAGCGACATTTACATCCGCAGCAAAACCTGTCTCGCCCTACACACCTAGCAGTAGCGCATTATCACCACAACTAATACCGGCAAGCGGCTACTACAAACAAATAACATTACCTCAAATTTACTAACAAGATTTCTTTCTAATTTGAAAATATTTAATACAAATCTATACGTATTAAAAAATGAGTATATAGTTGAATAATGACTTTAAGCACATGATAAGTGTTAAAAATGGGCCGATCGAATACTTCTACGTACATTTGCAAAATCGTTTAAAATTTAATAATAAAATCGTGATAGATGGGTGTCGTTACAGTTTCGTAATATGTTTACAAAAGATGTCGATAAGTGTAAGAATACTTTCATAAACCACTACATTTTTGAACCGTGTAACGAAATCACATTTTTTATATGAAGGTATTCTAAAACATTTTGCATTGCATGTTTTCTATTTGAAAATAATTATTTGTTTGAAATTGGCATGTTACAATTTGATTAGAATATGATAGAAGTAGTACACTGATAAATTTCTATCTTATTAAAGCCTTTGTAAATTCATTTAATTCTTAATTATAATATAATATATATTATTTAATGTAACGTTTTCTCTTTCATAAATGTCTTTATAAAAAATGTAATATATATTAATGTAAATTTTATATATATCTGCAGTGTATGGAAGGGATTTAGAGGATGATTTGAAAAGCGATACTTCTGGCTATTTGAAGAGGCTGTTAGTTTCACTTTCATGCGTAAGTAAATTTTCTAATATAATAATTAAATTGATATGATCTTTTAAACTTACAAGACTACTCTTTTATTATTTTTATATTCGTTTAAATTGTAAATTTATCTGATTTATTATATTATCGAAGATCGACATTTGAGACTGTTATTTTAGAAGGAAACGATATGTTTAAACATTTTCAAAAGCATAGCGGTAGTCAGTCTCATATTTATGTTTATAGGGTAATTGATGTATATAATATCTTATATAATAATTGATAAGATACTCAAACTGATAACAGAATGATAGATGAGAAATACGAAACGAAATTTTTCTTTCGGAACTCCGATGTCGAAAAAAGTAAACTTCTTTTTTCACTTGATAACAAATACATTGAATGGATCTTAACTCGTAATAAATGATAATTATTGGATTTTTAACTCAATAACTGCTATATTTTTTACATTGAACGGTTTCGTAACAACTTAACACGTTGATCAGCATAATGGATTACTATCAGATATCTATCGTACAAGGTACAGAAAACGCTCTAATATGAAGATTTTTCTGAGATTTCAGGATTACCTCGATTTTCTTTAATTGCTTGTCCTACTTTTCTATTCTAGCGATATAGGGGGTGTTTAGATGATTTCATTAATAGGAAGTCATCCAACGATGAATAAAAGAAGTTGAATGTGGAGAACGAGGTAGTCGATTTCGGAAGATCTTTTTAACTTTAATTTTAACAACTTTACATGCATGCGCCGAGTACTTTTCCATTTCTTACTACGTACAACTATGTCCAACAACCAAGATAGCAAGAATATTACAAGATATGAAATAAGGACTTTGTGTGGCATGTGCTACTATGAATCCGGAAGTGATAACTAGTAATAACGGGCTTTGGCAATTGGATGATTTCAAAGTTATATTAATGCAAACGGCCGCTACTTTGAACATTGTTTATTTATTGTCTTGTGACCTTCTATTAGGGGTTGCTAAAATTAGCTAAACGCCCTCTATTCTGCCCGAATAAAGAAATACGGCAAGCAATTTAAAAGAATGGAGCTGATCTTGACATCTTCGAAAAACCTTCATCTACGCAAAAATTATTACTGCCATCCACAATTATTCTGCCTTCCACTTTTATCCATTTGTATCGTATATTGATAAACTCATGTTCGATTTAAGTTCATACGTCAAGTCCAAAGACGGAAAGCGCTCTATCGAAAAAACGAAAACTTGTGGCTTCAGAGAAACAGCACGATGTCAAACGAATATCAATCTATCTTTCTATATTTAACGCGTGATGAAGATAAAAGTTGATAGCTCACACGCTATTGTCAACGTGTTTTTAAAGGATTGAAAGTAAATGACCAAGAGCCATTCTATTCTCATTAGATTCTTACTTACATGGTGTTAAAAAATTATACGTTATGGCTTTGACAAGTGATTGTCATTTTACACCTTCGAATCGACGCAGAGCTCTTAAAAGGAGGTACCGCAAAATTGACAACCTTAAATTTCACCGTACTGGTCACGAGACAGACAAGCCTCGGAGAAACCACGAGGCACAGACGAGCCGTTCTTTCGGAAAATAGCCTTAGAGTTCCATTATCTTTTACTTTGACGTTACTTATAAATTAACGAGGAAACAGGAAGACGAGGAATTACTCCTTAGCACGTAAGATAAATGTTCCTGTCCCAAATATTATAAAACGAAGCATTTATCTTCGGAGTTCTCAGACTCAATGTCATTGATTTCTTTGCAAACTAATACAATTGCAAAATTCGTAAAGCAGATACGAAGATCAATTACATTTTTTAAAAATTGGATTACATTTCTTCATTTGTTGGTCGATGCATTTCATCGCTCCACACGAGGAAGTATTAAGTATTTCTTACGCCACAAAACCAGCTCAGGAGATTTATTATTTTTGTTTTATCGCAAAAGCACTTTTTACTGAAATATCCTTTACATTTAATACTTTTCTCTTCTGAGCTAACGGTTTTTGGTATGAACTATTATTAAGCATTTGGATGAAACAATGAATTGTTCGATCGACACAATAAGAATTTTGATACCATCCAAAGGAAAACGTAGTTGATCTTCACGTAGTTGGTTTTTGCCTGTACACCTGCAAGGAAATAATATCAAATCGTATCATCCTCTGCAATGCCATTCGATTCTCGTTTGAAATATTTTATCCTACAGTAAGTAATTCTGCAATAGTTTGAAATCATAGAGTTTGGTATTTGTTCTATCGAGAGTGGATTATTTTATGCGCTAAGGAATAATTTTCAGTTTTCTCGTTAATATACCAGTGTTTAATTCTTATCTGGCTGAAAAATTTAAACCTATTATAAGTAACACCAATGGAACTTTAACGTCATTCTTTAAAAGAACAGTTTATTTTCGGCCCATAGTTCCTTTGAGACTTTTGTTCCCGTGACGAATACTATACGATTCAATACAAAACATTTAACTTTGAGATTCTATGTCAAAGTCATTTGAAAACGATGAGTCACTCGTGTATCTAATGGATACGTTTGGATAATAATTTATCGGATATTTTCATGAAAAGTTGGTGATAAGTGTCGAGTTCGATTAGCATAGTGTAGACATAATGTGTGATCTACGGAATGAGAAGTAATTGATTTGAATCGCATAAGAAAAGGCGTAGTTGATACGTTTTATAGGAGTAAGTAACGTAACAACAAATAAAAAAAGTACAATAGATGAGATTTTTTAGTAAGATCTTCGAATCTCTTATGTATGTTTTAAATATAAAAGTTTTGCGAATTAACAGCTCTGGAAACGGTGTTTGAAGGGAACATCCAAGTAAACTCAAACATTTTTGTTTCCTAATTATTTACTTTACTCACACGTACGAGATGACTAAGGAGAGATTAAAAAGAACTTTTAACTTTATTATACATCGTGATGCAATTCGATTAAAACGAGGCACACAGCAAGTCACTCTCAATCTTGCATCCTTATTTTATATTCTAGTTATTCATTAATACACACATTTAATGTCATGTACATGATCGAGACGTATTCAGTGGCCTAATGATCACATAAAAACGGCATTCTCTTTTCATAATCTATCTTTGCCACTATTTTAAACCGTTGTTACGTTCTCTCAGAACGTTTCGCAAATTCCAAGAAGAGACGATACACGTACGTTATCTCGCACAGTATTTTAATATTTAAACGCGATAATTTTTGAATTAATTATTCGCATACGATATTTTACGTACAGTGTACAGTTGATATCACAATCTACGAAATTAACAAACGCACAAATATAGAAGTACTATTCTTATTAATATTCTTATTTGGAATAAAAATATATTTAATAAAATATGTATAAATTATTTTATAGGCCAATAGAGATGAAAATCCTCAAGTTGACGAACAAGCTGCAGTGCAAGATGCCGAAAGATTACTTGGAGCTGGTGAGGAACAATGGGGAACGGACGAAAGTACTTTTAATGCTATTCTCATTACGAGGAGTTTCCCTCAACTACGAAAAATTTTTGAGGAATATAAACGCCTTGCTGGTCACAGCTTAGAAGAAGCTATTAAAACGGAATTTTCCGGGTCAGTCGAAGACGGCTATCTTGCAGTTGCTAAGAAATATATATTACTTTTCATAAAAAAGTAAAATTGCACAATTTTTATTTGATATGATACAAGAAAGTGTAATTAACTTTTTTTATCAGTAAGTAGCAAGCAATTAATTTTTATGTAGTTTATCCACTGCTGGTGCATATGTTATGCATATTATTTATGCTTACATGTTTTATATTTTAAAGAATAGTCTGAAACATGTAACTTGTCATCTAATTGTAATCTGTCCAACAAAACGAGACAGAGATAGACATAATAGGTGATTTCTGCAGCTACAGCCATTTGCTACCAATAAGTGATACTCGATTGGCAGTCATTAGCTGTAACCACAGTTTCGTGGTTAATTTTGAGTGATTTGGATTGTTTAAGGGAAGTAGTACTAATTATTGCTTCAAAGAGAAGAGACCTGGAAAAGAATATATCAATGAATAAGTGCATATACATGTTGGAAGTGAATGTTTGGATTCATTATTAACATCATACTATATAGTAATAATATATAATATATAATAATAAATGAATGAAAGAAGCAGCGAAGAGAGGAATCGTTAGGAAGAAGCAAAGTATCTAGACAAGGAGTTCAAATTAAAATCACATTAAGAGAATTCTCGGAATAAATTGACAATAATACCTAGTTAGCTAAAATGAGAAATTCTTTTTTCCTTTTAAATTCGTATTAATAGGACAAATTCTGTGTTCTATTCATCTCGTTGAACGAATCCAATACTTCTTACTTACTTTCATTTTTTTACTAGCTCTTTTCTGTGTAAACCAAATGGATAATTTTTTATTTCAGCATTTGTTCGCGGCAGCCTTTGCTAATAGATGTGTATTGTTTTACAGACAAGAAGTTGTTACCAACCGAAAAACAAATAAATGATATCTGTTTACGACATTAGTCAGATACTGTATCGCATTAGCATCGAGTATCTTATTGTCAGACGCATATCGCTGTGTGAAAAAGCTCTTGAGCTGAGATTATGTTGAATTCGCTCAAAACAATATATGTACGCTTCAGCCAGCACTGTCTATCTAAGCACTGAACACTGAAATGTTAGATTGAAAAAGTAAATCTTCGACTCAGTCGTTTCACTGGATTACTTGTTGCGATGACAACACTGTCTGGATTAGTGTTAGGTTGAAGTTAGGTTCCAGTTACAATCCAGTGTTAGGCTGAATAATTACATTCGCATGATATCGAGTCAGTGTAAACTCAGCCTTACAGAGACATCTAATAATGCGCGACATTCAATGCGAATATTTACTTTCAAAACCCCTTAAATATGTCCCATAGATTGCGACAATTTTCTTCAAATCTGAACTAATCTTCACAGCATATTCATTGTACCAAAGATTTGTAGTTTCGTCGCGATCATATAATTCCAAGTACAATTCTTTGTAATAATTGTTTCATTGCCTTTCGTGAAAATTCATTTTGTGGGTATCATGAAAGTGCAATGCAAAATACAGGGGCAAAGAAATTAATTTTGAATTTGTTTATTTTAGTGAGGTGTGCACGAGATGAAACTGCATATTTTGCGGAGAGATTATACAAAGCAATGCGTGGATTAGGTACAGATGACTCGACATTGATACGCATAATCGTAGCTCGATCGGAAATCGATTTAGGAGATATTAAGGATACTTATCAAAAAATGTATGGACAATCGCTTGCAGGTGATATCGATGTAAGTCAGAGATACTTCATATTTTTATGTAAATATTTGGTGTTTTTGTAAAGATGTTTCTGTAATATTTACCTTTCCTTCTTTTCTTTTCTTTTTTAAACTTGTTTAAAATACATATTACGAAATATATACAATGTCATTTAATGACACGCATATCAATCTTCGTAGAATTATGAAAATTAATGATTTCTTTGCAGAAACATTTATACTTGGACTCACTCTCGTCAAAGTAATAATGCACATTATACACGTCTTAATTTTACACATACACGTGTCTTAATTTTTCATAAATCACTTAATTCTTTAACAAGTACCTTGCCTGTACCTTGGCTGCCCATAATTTTCCATAAATTTCAGGATGACTGTTCAGGAGACTACAAGAGACTCTTGCTTGCTCTACTTGGATGAAAGCATTTCATGTTCAACAATTCTTTTTATTTTTAGATCTTACTTTAACGCCAGGAATATATCTTCGCAACATTCCGCGAAGCTGTATAGATGTCTTAACTTTAATTTGTTCTAAATTACATCGATAATTAGCAGTGATTACGGTACTACATGGCTGGTTTTTATTTGACTTTTTTGATTATGATGTCGTATATGAGTTTGCTCGTAAAATTAGTTCGTTCGCATCGAAATACACTATACCAATCTCTGTGAGACCTATCGAGTGAATATAAATAAATAATGTTTGTTATAATTGTTAAAAATTACATACCGAAATTCGTTAATTAATAAAGTAATTCATATGCCAGTTAACTAATTTTACTAATTTCAAACCGCTTTCATAATGTGCATGCGTATCTGTACATTGAATCTGTATATAAATATAATATTATTTTGCACTTATTACATTGCTTTAATCCTTCCTACGTTCTGTTTGCATTTACAGAGTGACTGCAGCGAAGAGTTTAAGCGGCTTCTGTTCGTACTTTTAAATTAAAGAAAAGCATGGAGAGGAATGTGTTTATTAATTCTATTTAAGAAAAAAGAAATATAGGCATCTCTAACATAAATGTTAATAATATGCATCTCATATAACTGTAATATATGGTTCGTTTGCAATAAATTTGCACGTCCGCAAACGACTTTTTATTTATCGTGGACTGTAAAGACGAAAACACCAGTATCTTTTTTTTTCCAGAGTGATTGCACTGCTGAGTGGAAAAGACTTCTGATTGCGATGTTGAATTAAAAATAGATTTATTCGATAAAAGTCGTTGCAACAATACCCGTATATTACGATACAAGACAACAAACTACATATTCATTGCATAAGATTGAGAAGTAATTTGGAGTTTAAGGAATAAATTGCCAATGATGTTAAAAAGTTAAGAAATCTAATGCAGCCCAAGTTTTCAACGGATATTAATGTTATAGCGCACAGATTGTAAAATAGAATTATTGAATAACATTTAGTAATTATGTTGGATTGGTAATAATGAAATAATAAGATAATAATAAGAAAAATGGAAAAATGGTAATCGAGCAGCTGAAGCGTGAGTGATACAGAATAATTTTCATAACGTTCAATGTATCTTATTTTTTAAATGTTTTTCCTATTGTAGTATACAACCAATATTTATCTCTCAATACTCTACAGCAGAGTATTCGATGACAGTTGTCGGATTTGAGGAGTATAAGAAATAAAATGAAAATGAATAGTAGTAGAATTGCGTTTCAATTTCTGTTCATTACTTATTAATATTTAAAATCACTTAAAATTTTCATTACCCGGTACGAATTTTCATAATAATGAAAAGGATCTCAAACGACCAATCAGCAACAACGACAAACCAACTGCTCAACTCTTACAAATTCTCTTAAAGAAGAAGATTATGCAGAAATTATTCACATAGCAAACGATCATCGATTTCACATTGAAATGTTGAAATATGTTGTCAAGAGCAACATTCTGAACAATAGTTTCCATTTAGTTCTATTATCTTTAGTTTTCCATTTTTTATTGTATCACGTTTCTTCTTCCACGGTTCGTTTCTCTGTTAATAAATTTTGAATTAGGATCAGGGGCCTGTAATCGAATACTAGTTATACGGAACTGCAGCTAATGTTCTTTATTTTTATTTTTTGACTTCGAAACATATTCCTTGGGTCTTTTAGCAATTGTTTCCAAACATATAGTGCGTATAGTACAAGGACGAATAAAATCCTTCTTGCAACAATTGGAATTAACTATAATTAAAAATGTTTAAAGTTTGAGACAAAAAATTCATATAAAAAGGTTGATTAATTATCTAATACACAAAACTAGATGCGAGGAAGATAATTTACAGGGTGTAGACAGTATTCGTGTACCAATGAATTTCAAACATGACTACGTGAAATTGTTGTTTATTAACTAATTTTTTAGAAACAATGAATATGTACATATTTTGAGAAACCTCTAGAATAGATACAATCGAGAAAATATTAGTTACTTGTACAACTTGTGGAATGAGCAAGAAAAAACAAAATATCAACAGAAATATACAAGCAATAGGTATTTCTACGGTTCTTATTTCAAGCTGCTTACTGGAGAATGCATAAAGTAAACACATGACATTATTGCTTCGTAATCATGATTGATGTTGGGAACGTTATCGGCATCAGTAGCATTAACAATTTCGATGTATTCAGAGCTATCCATGATTATTCAGAATTATCTATGGTAGGTGAAAGACAAATTATTATTAATGTGCATAATAATGTACAACATAAAGGTTTAACAGAAATTTCACGGATTGTAAGCAGACCTCGATCTACTATACAAACTCTTTTTAACACGACGATCCGTATCCTTATAATTTTTTAGAATCTTCAACTTCAATATGTCGTTTCAAAATAGAAAACTAAGAGCAATTTGAAATCTACCCCAATTTTTTCTCCAGGTTCCTTCCTTTATGTTGATGGATCAGTTCTTCAAATAGTTGATAGTTCGTTTGAATTTCCCTCAAGTTGAATTTCCTGCTGGCTATCTTCGTTTTCTACTTGATCGACCAATCAGCGCACTTATTCCGCGAACCAATTAGTCGCTTTACTTGAATTTTCGCAGGCCGATCAACGCGCATGGTCAGTTAAGTGGCGCCACCGCCATCGCATCGTGCGCATGCTCCTGATCAATCTCTCCAAGGTAGCCGCTTATTGATCATACATCGTATCAGATACATCTTCAACGTCGCCGCTTCTACACGTCCCTACATTGTCAGTCATCACCTGTGAGTTTTTATTATATTAATTATATTATTACTTTTATTATAAGTCGGTATGTTCTTTCTTTCTCATTATTGCATTCTTTCTTGTTTCTCTTTCTGGATTTATATGATGTTGGCAATTTTCATATATACTTTCAAGATTTTTCATACCTCACAACCGTATCAGCAACATTTTTGGCTGTAGGAGTTTCTCCTACCCGATTTTTCAATGTCGCTTTTTCCTCAGCCCACTTAGGACTGTTAAATAAGACGTGTTTCGCGTTATCTGGTCCTTTATTGCAATCTCGACATCCTCCGCTAATATCTTTATTCATACGTTTGCGTTATTTTAATAATCTAAAACATAAAATAAAATATTTTAACTTTGCGTTAAATATTATTTCACATATTTCTTGACGACGAAAATAGATTGGGAAAAGAGATGATATTAAAATGCAAGAAACCATAATATTGAAAATAAATTTAGTTTCCTCTTTTAGTATGACTATTTGTATGTAACATAGTGCATCGTTCAATGTTTTCGTCACTTAGGCTACTCTTTCGCTGGCACAGAATCAATCCAGCTAATCGCTAAGCGATTTTTCAACTGCGATAGACGACGAGATAGGTGTTTTATACTTAAAAAATAATTGTTTCATGTATCTGTATTTTGTGATATTTTGAATTCGTGGGACGTTATCGTCTGAGCTTTTCAACGATTCTAATTATGCACTGTTACTATCAACACTAAACTTGCTGTTTTACCCTTAATGAAAAGAAATCGTCTAATTTTACTGTATCTTATACTTTGTTTTGCGAAAATGGAGGGGATTGATTTCATACATCTTTTAAAGTTTTCAACATTATTTCTATGATATAATTACGTCTATTTTCCATCTTGGATGACTAATAATCGCAATTATGTAATCAGATGTCTAAGTTAATGTCTAAGTTTTCAGTTTCCAAAAAATTGTAAAAATGAGAAAACCGAGTTCTTAAACTTGTTATTAAATGATGTTAATGTGTATATTGTCTACGCCTCCGATATCTTCAAAACTATGTTCTATCTATCTAAAATCTATGGAAAAATATCACCCCTATAAGCTTTGTCCTATTGCAATTTATCCAAAGAGTATGCGATTGATCCAAATATTTATTCTTATCTATATGTCGGATTGAAGCTATGATTAAGGGTAGTCACTGAAATTAGCCATCGTTGTTCTACAATCGAGGTAATGTTGATTAGCACAAGTGTGGGTATCACAGAATCGACAAGTAACCGCGGTGATTAAACGCTAATGGCAATGGTTTTAGTTTCGATAACGAATTCGCGGTCAACGGGATAACAAAAATACTTTCTTCCAAAGTCTGAATCTGACCCTTGGTTAAAATAAAACGTAACAATATTCACTGATCGTAAAGACGCTGCTTTTCTCGTTGATGAGATCGCACGAGAGTGAGTTTTCCGTCGCGGTGATGCTGCAGCGGAAAACTATGTTGGGATATGTCTAAGGGCACGAGATTATCGGATTCATCGAGAAAAACCTTCGCTCGGAAAGCGAGGCAAATGGACGTTGCTGTTAATTGGTTAATTTCTATGTTGGTGGTTAGAGAAAGATGCTAGTCGCCCTCGAGAGAAAGTTGCTGGCAAGAAGCGTCGTTCGTGAGAAAAGCAGATTTTCCGTACCTTCTCGTAATGGAGTTAAGGACTGTTAGTATCGGATAATTATCTATTTATTTCGTTTGTATACGGCTTTCTTCTTGCTATTCAACCATTAAATCCATCGCGTCTCGTTATTCTGCATACTGTTTCTGCACTGACTTGTTTCCTAGTTTTATGGCCGATAAAACTCTTCTTCGACTCTCCATATTATTATTCTTTCCTCCTTTTCTCTAATAATTCGAGGTGGCTTTTTCTTTATACTTTTTAATAATATTCGCAACTGTGCTCTTCTTCGTTATTAATAATTGTGCAATTTCACGATAATTTTTATCTCTTTCCCTATGATAAATAACAAGATGTCTTTTATCGAAACTACTATTCTGACTTTTCGTTGCATGTTAGAATTCAGACACTAACACTTTGCAATATAGCTTTGTACTGAGATAGAATTATATTCTAGCAGTTTGTATACGAAGCAAATCTATTTTCCACTTTGAATGGTTTTTAAGAACTACTAAATTACATTAAAGTGACGCGAAGATGTGACAACTTTTTGTTTAAAATGTGTTATACAATTAAATGCTATTGTTAGAATGGAATTGTTATATATTTTCAATCTACAATAAATAGCTTATCTTTTAGTAAGGTAAAGAATAATGATATCCAAATTATTCTCTTTACATCTTATTCTCTAAACATGAATTACAAATAAATACGCAAATTAAAGAGTAACGATAGTTATCTCTGATAAATAATCTGGCAGACACGAAATATTTATTTGGACAAATTCTCTGTGTTCGTTGCTTCGGCTACGCTATTTTATAATTTGACTTTTTGAAATTTGAATAGATGTGGCGTACACGACACTCCACTGAATTATCGATGTGTACGTACCAATCGAATATTTTACACTATGTATGTATAAAAAAAGACAGTATGAAAAGTTCATTAACGGATGCGATAATGTTCAAGTAGTACACAGAAAAATTTACATTACATTGGGAGAAAATAGTCTAACAAGGTTATATTTTCCACATAACAGAAAATTTCAAAGATGAGCGAAAAATATTCCGCCACTGAGAAGAAAATATCGGAGAAAGAAGGTTTAATTAACATTAGCAATTCTGTTTTTCAGAGATTAACGTCAGGTAGATAATTGATATTATACATATAAATAATTTATTTAATTTTTAAGAATTTCATTTCATACTTCAGTTTGTGCGTATGTGGAACAGAGACGCACGCGCCTGTTATATATCTTTATATATATATATATAATAACGCATCATATTATTATTATCATATTATTTTTAGAGTAAGGTTAATTTTTATTCTTTTCCAGTATAGTTATTCGTTATTGTTAGAGATCAAATGTATAAATTTATAGCAAGCTGTTTGCTGTGTACACATTTAAGAAAACAAATTATTTGTTAATTTAACTATAAATTAGAATATGTTAGATATAGTCTAATTATATTACTATTATTTAAAAATGTATAGTGCAAACTATAAATTATATTCTATTCTAGAACAGAAAAGTGAGTGCATAGAACTTTAAAGTTTCATATGTATCAAATACGTAAGTGGTAAAAAAACTTTACCTAGTTTTTCTTTCTTTCTTCTATCTATTGGTAGACACAAGATTTGGCAAATAAACTTTTTTTTTGAAATAATAATTATGTATAGAGATGGTATTTCATTGAAACATACGATAAAAGTATTTCAAATAATAATATTTCCATCAATTTCTATTTCAAATAATGCTGTTTCAAATAGTAATACCGCTATTTTTACTTGAATAATACTTTTAATAATAACGTAAGCATCCTTTAAATCTAACATGCAAGTATACTTTTATCCACAATATAATACTTTTATTTTGTTTGTAAATAACTGAAAATATGGCAGAGAAGTAATTTATATATATTACTGTATCACTTTGCTTGCGTAAATAAAATATGTTTCTCAAACGTAATATCTTATAAAGAATTTCGTTGAGATGCTAATATTAGCCGTGCAAAACTAAATAAACGTTTCACAGAGAGACGTTTGTAGAGGATGGTATTCCGATATTACATTTTAATTTACTCTCAACTAGAGTAGCTTTTTAAAATTACATTTTTAATATCATATTTCCTCGAGTAACGTAATATTGAGATGTACAAGTGGTTTTATTTCGAGCAAATGAATACCATTATTTCAGTGGTGGAAGTGTAGAGGATCGATAAAACAGAAACGAGAGCTTGCTGTTGAAACCCGCCAAATATATTTGAAATAAATGAAATAAATATAGACAATGCCCAAAGTCGCTCGTACGAAGGTATTCGCAGAGACAGTGTATAATCGCTCGCAGATATTAATCGATAACTCGTGAAACTCGCATAATACCGTTAACCGTTAATAACTGATTCGCTCGCTATCGCGTCCGTTTATTTATACTGTTCGGTAGAGAGTCGGAAAATTCAAATTCATCTTTGTTTGACGATTGCACGTAGCAGCGACATTGATATTCTGAGGCAAAACAACAACGTGATTTAGATTTTCCTCTAACCTGTGTGGTATTACATTTCTAACATAAGATACACATAGAGCATCGTGGAAAAGTGAGAAGTTGTTTCTTAATAGGTGCAAACGCTTATTAGAGTAAAACCGCAAGGTCCCCTCATCGTCTCCAACCGTGCACGTGATTTTATATCCGATAATCTTCAGCGATATTTAATTAACTACAATTAATTATATAGCGTGTCCTCCGCTGTCGTTTATCGTGTGAATAGTTTCGCCTTGTTTTATGATCGGCAGTAAGAAAATTACGGAAATATTACCATGTGTCGCCATATGTGCACGAGGCTACATAATCTATCGTTTGTGAGTAATTTTCTAATTATTTTATATCGCCATATTTCTCTTTGCTTACACTGTTGTATCATCATCGCACACGGTTTATCGTGCTCGATATCCACTGACAACTGAAAAACAGCTTGCGATGTGCGATATGTACAATTCGTTGTCTCCGACGTTGTCTCCACGCCACATGGCTGAGTCAGGTACTTGTTCAATTATTTAATCTTTTACGCATATCTACTCAAAAGTTCTTGCTCTTTTTCTTGAGGTTGTTTCGCTTTCATAAGCTTCCAGCAGACCCCCTTGAAATGGTTCCAAAGCTCGCTACGCTTCATAACCTTCAATATTATATTTTCAAATATCAACAGTTCATGGTTACGTCACATGGTTTTCTAAAGACGTTCTCTTGGCCGTCTACCTGGGACATTTCGGTAGATCGTGTTCTATATCATCGGATTCGTCATTCCAATCCTTTTTCAATATCCTTTGGTTTTAAAGAGGTAAGCACCTATGATTAATTTCCTGGTTCAATTCTCACGTCTGTAATGGAATTACATTTATTCCTCCACTCCTCGTCCGCATCATCCTCCATTTTCTGAAAAATATACCTGCTCTCAGCTATCGCTAATACCATTACTTCCTGTGTTTATATTACTTCCTTCCAAATACTATAATACACGATCGCTGAAAATCAACAATAGAGAAAGAAAAACTACTACCAGATCACCAATTTGGATTCAGAAACACACACTCCACGATAGAGCAAATGCACAGGCTCGTCAACGAAATTTTACTAGCGATAGAAAAGAAACGATACTGTACAGTCCTCTTCATGCACATCGAGAAAGCACATTTGGCAAAGTGAACCATGAAAGCCTCTCACAAACAATCAAAAAACATTTCCCGGAACAAATCCATCACTTACTCGAATCATACCTAAGCAACAGAATCTTCGCATCGAAAATAAAGGATTCATATTCTGAAGTTAGAGACATCAAGGTGGGGGTACCGCAAGGTGGGGGAAGCGTTTTAGGATCAATAGTACGCACACCATACACAGCCGACATACCAACAGCTACCGACAGTAAAATATTGATATGCGCGGACGACACGGCTGTGTTAGTCAGGCAAACCAATCCAGAAACAATAATCACATTACTACAAGAACACATTACAAAAATAGAAAAGTCGCTACAAGATAAACCATATTATATTTACACTAGGAAAACGGAAACCGCCAAATATTCACTTGACTGGCACACACATAACACAAACAACGCAAGTTAAATACCTAGGGCTCCACTTAGACGCACAACTAAAGCAACATACCAAATCAATTACAGACAGAATACGGATAAAAGGAAGACAGATGTACCGGGTAACTAGGCTACGCAGTCGAAACTTTAAACTCAGCATGGAAAATAGCCCCATGGTATCAGCCCCGTGATATGTCAGAAACGAGGACCTAGAAATACCAGCGGTCATAGAAGAAATCGAAAGATACGCAAAATAATACAAGGGAAGAATGGCAACACATCTGAACCAGCTTGCTGCTGAAAAGAGCAAAACCCTCATAAAAAGAAGACTAAAGAGAAAACATCCCCACTGATCTCACTAAAGGAATAAAATAGAAAAACTGGTTTTCATTTAGCTCTTTGATATTGTTACGTCCCGGGACTCTATATAAACCAGACTCTATCCCTCGGGTAAGATGGCCACCAGATATCTAAACACCCTTATTACGGTTCCTCGATAATCTTAAAAACCCATTATAGATTTTAGCATTTCTTACCACCATACAAGTATCTTATAAGTTGAAGCATTGCTTAAGATTATTGTTTATTCCGGGAAAACACAGGAAAGCGTGTTTTTCCCATATACGACTTTCGATGTGGGCGGCCAACGCTCATCCTTGCCCCGGGCTTTTTTCCGTGCTTTAAACACATTCATCGCTAGTTTCCCTTTGCAACAGTACCACCATCGACATTCACTGATTTTTCGTTGTATTGATCACTCAACGTCTTAATTTGATATCAACACTTTCGCTGAGAACACGCCTACACGCATCACGCGTAAATATTTAAATGATCAAAGTTGTTGGAATAAACTGTATAATTAACCTGTTATTTCAGTGTTATAATCATATCAATCAGCCTTATTGTTGCAACCGAAATAAGGGATCTAGTGATTAGTGGCGTCGTATCGTCGTATCGTAGCGAGAATTAAAACTCTCGTTGGCGCGAATTAAAACTCTACCTCGACCGCGTCTCTTCGCGAACGGTACATTTTATTCAACAAAATAAACAACAAACTAACAAAAAACAGACTTACGCTGAATATAGGATTGAAATAGTCGAGTCATTACATAAAAAGTATACCGTTACCAGAGTATAAACGGAGAGGACGATTATCGAACGGAGATTTACCTAAGAAACTGCAGGCAAAACATTAGAGTCAATTTCCCTAGCATATAGACCGAACAATATCGAAATCAAAGCCACCAAGAGTCTGCAAAGTTTGCATAAACATGAAAAACGTAGCGAAACAACGTGCGAGTGCAAAATATGTAAAGTAGCATTACATGTAGCCGTATGCTTCTAAATATACCACACGATTGAAAATTATTAAATATTTTTAAATTTGATCAAGACATTAATAATTAAAAATATGTGTTTATTTAGAAATTGTAATAAAAATTGTAATTAATGATTTATTATTCACTTTTAAATAATATAAACATTAAAAGAACGGTGCGATTTGCACGACTTCCAACACTCAGCCAGACCATGAAATGGCTCGACTCCTGACCGACCTACCGTTGGTTACGGCACGCGCTGTTCCAACTTAAATCGTAAAGCAAGAGATCAAATTTTTTCACAGTATAAAACAACGTTTCGAGCAAAAATTGTTTCATACCGAGAAGAAGTGTGCGACACTTGTAATTCGAAAGGATATTAAATGCCAAGTAAAAAGCTACTAAGATTTACGCCGGCGCTATTTTGTGTTTCTCGCCGATTATTATTTGAGCTATTATACGACAGTCCTTTTGGCTGAAGAATTTTCGAGAAAAATTCATTTATTTGTGGTACCGCAAAAATAAATAAAAAATTTCTACCGCCACACGCAAAATGACAACGAGTTGACAGCATGAGTTTTGAAAATCGTAGCGGATTAAAATTTTCGAAAGTGACTGGTAAAAGACCAGTTTGTATGTTAACTGCATTCAAGAATCACATGTGTACGATTATTGAAGGAAAAAGTGACAAGGTAAAGCCCGATTGTAGTTTTTGTACAATAATGCAAAAAAGAATGTTGATTTATCCGATCAAATGACATCGTATTATATAGTTGTTTATGGAAAATCGTCGAATGGTACAGAAAAATTATTATACGCTCAATTATACAAATGCGTGGTATATACATTAAAGATGGGACGAGAAACATATTAATGTTTTACAACTCAGAAAATAAACTATTGATCAACTAACTTTTGGCCAATAATCACAATATTGAAGAAATGGCTATTGAAAAGCAAATACCTTCAAAAAAAAAGATTCACATATTCGTGATTCGTATAATGGGTCTGGAAAAAAGTCAAGAAAAAGATGCGAGGAATATTATAAATGCTTATATATATATATATATATATATAAAAGTAGAGATCATGTCACGAAAAAAGATCAAAGAGCAACGACGTATTGCAATTGTTGTGACGGTCAGATGTTCTAGTTCTAGTCGTACGAAGCCGACTTTGCCGTACCTGGAGTTGAGACTCATACCGGCGCGAATCAAGAGATCCATAACTATATCCACATCCAACGAATCACTGGGAGCGGCGCCGAGATGTTCGGCGCGCGGCTTGGAAAAACCCTGCCCAAGTGCGGAGCACCGAACAAGTTGAACCTACCCTCTTGGGGGAAGCAGCTCACTTAGCCGGCGCACGGAGCGAGCATCACCGCTTGCGCCGTTACCAGCGGGGGCCACGAGGAGGCGGAGCTGCCAGCGCAATGGCTCGGTCCCAGCAGGTTGGCATCACCGCCGATTATAGCCTGCACCGTCACAGCACCCATTGCTGGATACCGCCTGCACGGACGATCGCAGGAGTGTTGTGACGGTCAGCCAGTAATGTGTTTGAAATGCTTCGAAAAATTGGCAAAAAAATTCATAAACAACACTGTCTGATGGAACATTCAACCATGAGCCGCTGGGAGACTGGAACACGCCGGCATGAACGTGTTCATGCGTTTGTAAATATATCTGGCCTCTCCAGCCAGACGATATTCATGCTTAAATGAATTCCGTATCGGTAATGAGTACGTTATCGGTGGAAGAGGTAGAAGAGGAGGGATGCAACGATGCAATGAAATTTATTAATATTGAAATGTTGGATATGATTCTTGTTTATGATGCATACCAGGAAAACAAGTTTGTTTTAACAAAACACTTATATGTGGAAAAATATCGTGGCAAACATCTACCATCACGCCGTATGTTTCAGAAGCTTTGTAAAGTACTAGAAGAAACTGGCAATTTCCATTCAAAGCATAAACGTTCGCACATTGCAAGAACTGAAGATAAAATTAATATTATACTTGCCGCTGTTAATCGGGATCATCATATTAATGCACGGCAAAAATACCTCAAACTATAAGAATTAACCAAACAAGTGTTGTAAGAATTCTCTATTCACAAAAATCTTTTCCTGATCGTATACAATTGCACAAAGAATTGCAAGGGACAAAGTTTCAAAACCGTATGAACGTTTGCGAGAGGCTTTTAAATAAAACAAATACAAATGATACATTTCTACAAAATATCTTGTCTACCGATGAGGCCATATTCGCAAATTTTGGTCAAGCCATTATAAAAAATATGCATTATAATTATATACGATGACAAGAGAATCCACATCGGCTTCGTCAAATCTTACATCTCAATAATTGGATCTTATTTTATCGAGGGATCATTGACTGGACACAAATATTCCATTCTCATATCCCAAAAACTATCATCGTTACAAACAGATTTATGACTACAAACACATTTATGACAACATGGTATCAACAAGGCGGTTCTCCTGTATATTACGCATGACAAGTGCACATCGAGCGTTGCGGCGATCTTTCCCTAATCGATGGTTCGGTCTCCGAATCTGACGCCGCTCGACTACTTTCTTTGGACATTTAAAACACGAAGTTTATCAGGAGCCAGCCGACACCTGAAGACACTATGGATGTAATTTTTGGAACATACAAAGATGTAACTCCGCTTGAACGCTTGAGCATGCGTCACTCGCTCTCATTGATCGTTTGCGTACTTGCATCGAATGTAATCGAATGTAAGCGCTTTAAACATTATTTAAATTGAAAATAAATTAAAGAATACCTGGGAAATTGTTAGTTTGCGACCTCATATACTTTAGTAGTTTTTTACTTGGTATTCGATACGTTTTGAAATTTCAAGGCGAAATATTACACTACTTATGATAGAAAAGGTCAGAGCAACTTTCATATCTCGATAAAGACAAGAAATATTAAAAAAGTGGTTATTACGCTCGATGCCAAATCGATATCAAATGATGTTCGAAATATTCTTTTATACAACAAATAGTTTTCAAGCGAATTTAGGTGGTTAAATGCGATTAAATGAATATTACTGAAGTTAGTATGCTACTATGCTACTATGCTATATAATTGGTAAATTACTATGCTACTCAGCGTTTTTCGCCAGAGATGGTATCAAACGTGTTAATTTATTAAAGAAATGTATTGTTACAGTATTACTATAAGTAAAGAGATCGATAATCGTCGCTCGCTCAATGCTACAATGCTATGACTCGCTACACTGATTCGCTATACTGGTTGTAACAACGCTCGCTATAAAGACTGATCCGCTATCGATCGATGGACTTTCAAAAAGTTCAAATGCGATTTCCGTTACCGATTACTCATAACGGCGATAATATTTTTGTCCGGAATTCGTTTACTCTTGATCCTAGCAAATAAAAAAGTGCGTTCACACTCTAAGCTACAGCAATACGAGTCGCTCCCGATTCGAATCGTCCGACGAGTCATGTACCGCTACACTCTCTTAATGTTTGCGTCATCTTTCTAAGGATTTCCAAAGTATTTGTCTGTATTTGCGGGATATTGATACGTTAAAACTTGCTAAATCTGGCGAACGATCCAGATACTGCACCGTATTCGCCCGAAACAATCGCGGTGCGTGCGTGATCGTTCCGTGGACACTCGTGAACGGGACAATATCAGTTTACGTCTCTGAATACCATGATATTCTTTTTACCACTTGTAAGAAATAAGTTGCAGCTCTGCTCCTTTCGTTCTTGTAAGGGTATTTTTACCGATTTTTAATTGACAAAAACTAAGAGATACAATTCTTTTGTTCTTAATTTTCGTTTTATGTCAGCCTCAAGAATCGCTGCTTAAATTCATTCTGCATCATTTTCCTTGTTTTACTTGTAATTACAAGTAATGTATAACAGAGGAAACAGTAATAAATGAGAAATACGTTGTACACGACAATTTAATTCGAATTAACCAGTGATAAAGAGCAGACGCAGAAATATATGGAAACATGTTAAATTCAAAATTCGTAGAAATTGACGATACCCTCTTTTTCTCGTCGATCTTTTATATAATAAGCAATATATCATATATATTGTATACTAATTAAAGGTGTCAAATTGTTTAAAAGCAAATAAGGGAAATACGTTAACTTGTGAAATAGAAGTAGAAAGCTTTAAAAATTGCATCGATAAATCATTGCATGCTGCTGTTGATAGAAATACGAAAGGTGTACGCAGAAGCAAGAAAGGAAGTTACTTGGAAGCGTTTGAAAGGAAATATCAGTTTTGATTCTTTAAGATAAATATAAAAACTTGAATATCAAACATCGTACGTACAATATTATTAAGTTTACCAAGAAATTTTTTATGAAATTATTGAAGTATATTATAAATCAAATAATAATAGGCCAATATTTTTTTACTTATAATACACATATGTGTTGTCAAATTATTTATTTCAGATCGACACCGAAGTTGAATAAGATGGTTTCTATTTGCTGTTGAGAGCAATTGTTTGTTAATAAAAGATTAATATATATGACTGACAAATTCAATTCTAGAACAGAAAAGTGAGTGCATAGAACTTTAAAGTTTCATATGTATCAAATACATAAGTGGTAAAAAAACTTTACCTAGTTTTTCTTTCTTTCTTCTATCTATTGGTAGACACAAGATTTGGCAAATAAACTTTTTTTTTGAAATAATAATTATGTATAGAGATGGTATTTCATTGAAACATACGATAAAAGTATTTCAAATAATAATATTTCCATCAATTTCTATTTCAAATAATGCTGTTTCAAATAGTAATACCGCTATTTTTACTTGAATAATACTTTTAATAATAACGTAAGCATCCTTTAAATCTAACATGCAAGTATACTTTTATCCACAATATAATACTTTTATTTTGTTTGTAAATAACTGAAAATATGGCAGAGAAGTAATTTATATATATTACTGTATCACTTTGCTTGCGTAAATAAAATATGTTTCTCAAACGTAATATCTTATAAAGAATTTCGTTGAGATGCTAATATTAGCCGTGCAAAACTAAATAAACGTTTCACAGAGAGACGTTTGTAGAGGATGGTATTCCGATATTACATTTTAATTTACTCTCAACTAGAGTAGCTTTTTAAAATTACATTTTTAATATCATATTTCCTCGAGTAACGTAATATTGAGATGTACAAGTGGTTTTATTTCGAGCAAATGAATACCATTATTTCAGTGGTGGAAGTGTAGAGGATCGATAAAACAGAAACGAGAGCTTGCTGTTGAAACCCGCCAAATATATTTGAAATAAATGAAATAAATATAGACAATGCCCAAAGTCGCTCGTACGAAGGTATTCGCAGAGACAGTGTATAATCGCTCGCAGATATTAATCGATAACTCGTGAAACTCGCATAATACCGTTAACCGTTAATAACTGATTCGCTCGCTATCGCGTCCGTTTATTTATACTGTTCGGTAGAGAGTCGGAAAATTCAAATTCATCTTTGTTTGACGATTGCACGTAGCAGCGACATTGATATTCTGAGGCAAAACAACAACGTGATTTAGATTTTCCTCTAACCTGTGTGGTATTACATTTCTAACATAAGATACACATAGAGCATCGTGGAAAAGTGAGAAGTTGTTTCTTAATAGGTGCAAACGCTTATTAGAGTAAAACCGCAAGGTCCCCTCATCGTCTCCAACCGTGCACGTGATTTTATATCCGATAATCTTCAGCGATATTTAATTAACTACAATTAATTATATAGCGTGTCCTCCGCTGTCGTTTATCGTGTGAATAGTTTCGCCTTGTTTTATGATCGGCAGTAAGAAAATTACGGAAATATTACCATGTGTCGCCATATGTGCACGAGGCTACATAACCTATCGTTTGTGAGTAATTTTCTAATTATTTTATATCGCCATATTTCTCTTTGCTTACACTGTTGTATCATCATCGCACACGGTTTATCGTGCTCGATATCCACTGACAACTGAAAAACAGCTTGCGATGTGCGATATGTACAATTCGTTGTCTCCGACGTTGTCTCCACGCCACATGGCTGAGTCAGGTACTTGTTCAATTATTTAATCTTTTACGCATATCTACTCAAAAGTTCTTGCTCTTTTTCTTGAGGTTGTTTCGCTTTCATAAGCTTCCAGCAGACCCCCTTGAAATGGTTCCAAAGCTCGCTACGCTTCATAACCTTCAATATTATATTTTCAAATATCAACAGTTCATGGTTACGTCACATGGTTTTCTAAAGACGTTCTCTTGGCCGTCTACCTGGGACATTTCGGTAGATCGTGTTCTATATCATCGGATTCGTCATTCCAATCCTTTTTCAATATCCTTTGGTTTTAAAGAGGTAAGCACCTATGATTAATTTCCTGGTTCAATTCTCACGTCTGTAATGGAATTACATTTATTCCTCCACTCCTCGTCCGCATCATCCTCCATTTTCTGAAAAATATACCTGCTCTCAGCTATCGCTAATACCATTACTTCCTGTGTTTATATTACTTCCTTCCAAATACTATAATACACGATCGCTGAAAATCAACAATAGAGAAAGAAAAACTACTACCAGATCACCAATTTGGATTCAGAAACACACACTCCACGATAGAGCAAATGCACAGGCTCGTCAACGAAATTTTACTAGCGATAGAAAAGAAACGATACTGTACAGTCCTCTTCATGCACATCGAGAAAGCACATTTGGCAAAGTGAACCATGAAAGCCTCTCACAAACAATCAAAAAACATTTCCCGGAACAAATCCATCACTTACTCGAATCATACCTAAGCAACAGAATCTTCGCATCGAAAATAAAGGATTCATATTCTGAAGTTAGAGACATCAAGGTGGGGGTACCGCAAGGTGGGGGAAGCGTTTTAGGATCAATAGTACGCACACCATACACAGCCGACATACCAACAGCTACCGACAGTAAAATATTGATATGCGCGGACGACACGGCTGTGTTAGTCAGGCAAACCAATCCAGAAACAATAATCACATTACTACAAGAACACATTACAAAAATAGAAAAGTCGCTACAAGATAAACCATATTATATTTACACTAGGAAAACGGAAACCGCCAAATATTCACTTGACTGGCACACACATAACACAAACAACGCAAGTTAAATACCTAGGGCTCCACTTAGACGCACAACTAAAGCAACATACCAAATCAATTACAGACAGAATACGGATAAAAGGAAGACAGATGTACCGGGTAACTAGGCTACGCAGTCGAAACTTTAAACTCAGCATGGAAAATAGCCCCATGGTATCAGCCCCGTGATATGTCAGAAACGAGGACCTAGAAATACCAGCGGTCATAGAAGAAATCGAAAGATACGCAAAATAATACAAGGGAAGAATGGCAACACATCTGAACCAGCTTGCTGCTGAAAAGAGCAAAACCCTCATAAAAAGAAGACTAAAGAGAAAACATCCCCACTGATCTCACTAAAGGAATAAAATAGAAAAACTGGTTTTCATTTAGCTCTTTGATATTGTTACGTCCCGGGACTCTATATAAACCAGACTCTATCCCTCGGGTAAGATGGCCACCAGATATCTAAACACCCTTATTACGGTTCCTCGATAATCTTAAAAACCCATTATAGATTTTAGCATTTCTTACCACCATACAAGTATCTTATAAGTTGAAGCATTGCTTAAGATTATTGTTTATTCCGGGAAAACACAGGAAAGCGTGTTTTTCCCATATACGACTTTCGATGTGGGCGGCCAACGCTCATCCTTGCCCCGGGCTTTTTTCCGTGCTTTAAACACATTCATCGCTAGTTTCCCTTTGCAACAGTACCACCATCGACATTCACTGATTTTTCGTTGTATTGATCACTCAACGTCTTAATTTGATATCAACACTTTCGCTGAGAACACGCCTACACGCATCACGCGTAAATATTTAAATGATCAAAGTTGTTGGAATAAACTGTATAATTAACCTGTTATTTCAGTGTTATAATCATATCAATCAGCCTTATTGTTGCAACCGAAATAAGGGATCTAGTGATTAGTGGCGTCGTATCGTCGTATCGTAGCGAGAATTAAAACTCTCGTTGGCGCGAATTAAAACTCTACCTCGACCGCGTCTCTTCGCGAACGGTACATTTTATTCAACAAAATAAACAACAAACTAACAAAAAACAGACTTACGCTGAATATAGGATTGAAATAGTCGAGTCATTACATAAAAAGTATACCGTTACCAGAGTATAAACGGAGAGGACGATTATCGAACGGAGATTTACCTAAGAAACTGCAGGCAAAACATTAGAGTCAATTTCCCTAGCATATAGACCGAACAATATCGAAATCAAAGCCACCAAGAGTCTGCAAAGTTTGCATAAACATGAAAAACGTAGCGAAACAACGTGCGAGTGCAAAATATGTAAAGTAGCATTACATGTAGCCGTATGCTTCTAAATATACCACACGATTGAAAATTATTAAATATTTTTAAATTTGATCAAGACATTAATAATTAAAAATATGTGTTTATTTAGAAATTGTAATAAAAATTGTAATTAATGATTTATTATTCACTTTTAAATAATATAAACATTAAAAGAACGGTGCGATTTGCACGACTTCCAACACTCAGCCAGACCATGAAATGGCTCGACTCCTGACCGACCTACCGTTGGTTACGGCACGCGCTGTTCCAACTTAAATCGTAAAGCAAGAGATCAAATTTTTTCACAGTATAAAACAACGTTTCGAGCAAAAATTGTTTCATACCGAGAAGAAGTGTGCGACACTTGTAATTCGAAAGGATATTAAATGCCAAGTAAAAAGCTACTAAGATTTACGCCGGCGCTATTTTGTGTTTCTCGCCGATTATTATTTGAGCTATTATACGACAGTCCTTTTGGCTGAAGAATTTTCGAGAAAAATTCATTTATTTGTGGTACCGCAAAAATAAATAAAAAATTTCTACCGCCACACGCAAAATGACAACGAGTTGACAGCATGAGTTTTGAAAATCGTAGCGGATTAAAATTTTCGAAAGTGACTGGTAAAAGACCAGTTTGTATGTTAACTGCATTCAAGAATCACATGTGTACGATTATTGAAGGAAAAAGTGACAAGGTAAAGCCCGATTGTAGTTTTTGTACAATAATGCAAAAAAGAATGTTGATTTATCCGATCAAATGACATCGTATTATATAGTTGTTTATGGAAAATCGTCGAATGGTACAGAAAAATTATTATACGCTCAATTATACAAATGCGTGGTATATACATTAAAGATGGGACGAGAAACATATTAATGTTTTACAACTCAGAAAATAAACTATTGATCAACTAACTTTTGGCCAATAATCACAATATTGAAGAAATGGCTATTGAAAAGCAAATACCTTCAAAAAAAAAGATTCACATATTCGTGATTCGTATAATGGGTCTGGAAAAAAGTCAAGAAAAAGATGCGAGGAATATTATAAATGCTTATATATATATATATATATATATAAAAGTAGAGATCATGTCACGAAAAAAGATCAAAGAGCAACGACGTATTGCAATTGTTGTGACGGTCAGATGTTCTAGTTCTAGTCGTACGAAGCCGACTTTGCCGTACCTGGAGTTGAGACTCATACCGGCGCGAATCAAGAGATCCATAACTATATCCACATCCAACGAATCACTGGGAGCGGCGCCGAGATGTTCGGCGCGCGGCTTGGAAAAACCCTGCCCAAGTGCGGAGCACCGAACAAGTTGAACCTACCCTCTTGGGGGAAGCAGCTCACTTAGCCGGCGCACGGAGCGAGCATCACCGCTTGCGCCGTTACCAGCGGGGGCCACGAGGAGGCGGAGCTGCCAGCGCAATGGCTCGGTCCCAGCAGGTTGGCATCACCGCCGATTATAGCCTGCACCGTCACAGCACCCATTGCTGGATACCGCCTGCACGGACGATCGCAGGAGTGTTGTGACGGTCAGCCAGTAATGTGTTTGAAATGCTTCGAAAAATTGGCAAAAAAATTCATAAACAACACTGTCTGATGGAACATTCAACCATGAGCCGCTGGGAGACTGGAACACGCCGGCATGAACGTGTTCATGCGTTTGTAAATATATCTGGCCTCTCCAGCCAGACGATATTCATGCTTAAATGAATTCCGTATCGGTAATGAGTACGTTATCGGTGGAAGAGGTAGAAGAGGAGGGATGCAACGATGCAATGAAATTTATTAATATTGAAATGTTGGATATGATTCTTGTTTATGATGCATACCAGGAAAACAAGTTTGTTTTAACAAAACACTTATATGTGGAAAAATATCGTGGCAAACATCTACCATCACGCCGTATGTTTCAGAAGCTTTGTAAAGTACTAGAAGAAACTGGCAATTTCCATTCAAAGCATAAACGTTCGCACATTGCAAGAACTGAAGATAAAATTAATATTATACTTGCCGCTGTTAATCGGGATCATCATATTAATGCACGGCAAAAATACCTCAAACTATAAGAATTAACCAAACAAGTGTTGTAAGAATTCTCTATTCACAAAAATCTTTTCCTGATCGTATACAATTGCACAAAGAATTGCAAGGGACAAAGTTTCAAAACCGTATGAACGTTTGCGAGAGGCTTTTAAATAAAACAAATACAAATGATACATTTCTACAAAATATCTTGTCTACCGATGAGGCCATATTCGCAAATTTTGGTCAAGCCATTATAAAAAATATGCATTATAATTATATACGATGACAAGAGAATCCACATCGGCTTCGTCAAATCTTACATCTCAATAATTGGATCTTATTTTATCGAGGGATCATTGACTGGACACAAATATTCCATTCTCATATCCCAAAAACTATCATCGTTACAAACAGATTTATGACTACAAACACATTTATGACAACATGGTATCAACAAGGCGGTTCTCCTGTATATTACGCATGACAAGTGCACATCGAGCGTTGCGGCGATCTTTCCCTAATCGATGGTTCGGTCTCCGAATCTGACGCCGCTCGACTACTTTCTTTGGACATTTAAAACACGAAGTTTATCAGGAGCCAGCCGACACCTGAAGACACTATGGATGTAATTTTTGGAACATACAAAGATGTAACTCCGCTTGAACGCTTGAGCATGCGTCACTCGCTCTCATTGATCGTTTGCGTACTTGCATCGAATGTAATCGAATGTAAGCGCTTTAAACATTATTTAAATTGAAAATAAATTAAAGAATACCTGGGAAATTGTTAGTTTGCGACCTCATATACTTTAGTAGTTTTTTACTTGGTATTCGATACGTTTTGAAATTTCAAGGCGAAATATTACACTACTTATGATAGAAAAGGTCAGAGCAACTTTCATATCTCGATAAAGACAAGAAATATTAAAAAAGTGGTTATTACGCTCGATGCCAAATCGATATCAAATGATGTTCGAAATATTCTTTTATACAACAAATAGTTTTCAAGCGAATTTAGGTGGTTAAATGCGATTAAATGAATATTACTGAAGTTAGTATGCTACTATGCTACTATGCTATATAATTGGTAAATTACTATGCTACTCAGCGTTTTTCGCCAGAGATGGTATCAAACGTGTTAATTTATTAAAGAAATGTATTGTTACAGTATTACTATAAGTAAAGAGATCGATAATCGTCGCTCGCTCAATGCTACAATGCTATGACTCGCTACACTGATTCGCTATACTGGTTGTAACAACGCTCGCTATAAAGACTGATCCGCTATCGATCGATGGACTTTCAAAAAGTTCAAATGCGATTTCCGTTACCGATTACTCATAACGGCGATAATATTTTTGTCCGGAATTCGTTTACTCTTGATCCTAGCAAATAAAAAAGTGCGTTCACACTCTAAGCTACAGCAATACGAGTCGCTCCCGATTCGAATCGTCCGACGAGTCATGTACCGCTACACTCTCTTAATGTTTGCGTCATCTTTCTAAGGATTTCCAAAGTATTTGTCTGTATTTGCGGGATATTGATACGTTAAAACTTGCTAAATCTGGCGAACGATCCAGATACTGCACCGTATTCGCCCGAAACAATCGCGGTGCGTGCGTGATCGTTCCGTGGACACTCGTGAACGGGACAATATCAGTTTACGTCTCTGAATACCATGATATTCTTTTTACCACTTGTAAGAAATAAGTTGCAGCTCTGCTCCTTTCGTTCTTGTAAGGGTATTTTTACCGATTTTTAATTGACAAAAACTAAGAGATACAATTCTTTTGTTCTTAATTTTCGTTTTATGTCAGCCTCAAGAATCGCTGCTTAAATTCATTCTGCATCATTTTCCTTGTTTTACTTGTAATTACAAGTAATGTATAACAGAGGAAACAGTAATAAATGAGAAATACGTTGTACACGACAATTTAATTCGAATTAACCAGTGATAAAGAGCAGACGCAGAAATATATGGAAACATGTTAAATTCAAAATTCGTAGAAATTGACGATACCCTCTTTTTCTCGTCGATCTTTTATATAATAAGCAATATATCATATATATTGTATACTAATTAAAGGTGTCAAATTGTTTAAAAGCAAATAAGGGAAATACGTTAACTTGTGAAATAGAAGTAGAAAGCTTTAAAAATTGCATCGATAAATCATTGCATGCTGCTGTTGATAGAAATACGAAAGGTGTACGCAGAAGCAAGAAAGGAAGTTACTTGGAAGCGTTTGAAAGGAAATATCAGTTTTGATTCTTTAAGATAAATATAAAAACTTGAATATCAAACATCGTACGTACAATATTATTAAGTTTACCAAGAAATTTTTTATGAAATTATTGAAGTATATTATAAATCAAATAATAATAGGCCAATATTTTTTTACTTATAATACACATATGTGTTGTCAAATTATTTATTTCAGATCGACACCGAAGTTGAATAAGATGGTTTCTATTTGCTGTTGAGAGCAATTGTTTGTTAATAAAAGATTAATATATATGACTGACAAATTCAATTCTAGAACAGAAAAGTGAGTGCATAGAACTTTAAAGTTTCATATGTATCAAATACATAAGTGGTAAAAAAACTTTACCTAGTTTTTCTTTCTTTCTTCTATCTATTGGTAGACACAAGATTTGGCAAATAAACTTTTTTTTTGAAATAATAATTATGTATAGAGATGGTATTTCATTGAAACATACGATAAAAGTATTTCAAATAATAATATTTCCATCAATTTCTATTTCAAATAATGCTGTTTCAAATAGTAATACCGCTATTTTTACTTGAATAATACTTTTAATAATAACGTAAGCATCCTTTAAATCTAACATGCAAGTATACTTTTATCCACAATATAATACTTTTATTTTGTTTGTAAATAACTGAAAATATGGCAGAGAAGTAATTTATATATATTACTGTATCACTTTGCTTGCGTAAATAAAATATGTTTCTCAAACGTAATATCTTATAAAGAATTTCGTTGAGATGCTAATATTAGCCGTGCAAAACTAAATAAACGTTTCACAGAGAGACGTTTGTAGAGGATGGTATTCCGATATTACATTTTAATTTACTCTCAACTAGAGTAGCTTTTTAAAATTACATTTTTAATATCATATTTCCTCGAGTAACGTAATATTGAGATGTACAAGTGGTTTTATTTCGAGCAAATGAATACCATTATTTCAGTGGTGGAAGTGTAGAGGATCGATAAAACAGAAACGAGAGCTTGCTGTTGAAACCCGCCAAATATATTTGAAATAAATGAAATAAATATAGACAATGCCCAAAGTCGCTCGTACGAAGGTATTCGCAGAGACAGTGTATAATCGCTCGCAGATATTAATCGATAACTCGTGAAACTCGCATAATACCGTTAACCGTTAATAACTGATTCGCTCGCTATCGCGTCCGTTTATTTATACTGTTCGGTAGAGAGTCGGAAAATTCAAATTCATCTTTGTTTGACGATTGCACGTAGCAGCGACATTGATATTCTGAGGCAAAACAACAACGTGATTTAGATTTTCCTCTAACCTGTGTGGTATTACATTTCTAACATAAGATACACATAGAGCATCGTGGAAAAGTGAGAAGTTGTTTCTTAATAGGTGCAAACGCTTATTAGAGTAAAACCGCAAGGTCCCCTCATCGTCTCCAACCGTGCACGTGATTTTATATCCGATAATCTTCAGCGATATTTAATTAACTACAATTAATTATATAGCGTGTCCTCCGCTGTCGTTTATCGTGTGAATAGTTTCGCCTTGTTTTATGATCGGCAGTAAGAAAATTACGGAAATATTACCATGTGTCGCCATATGTGCACGAGGCTACATAACCTATCGTTTGTGAGTAATTTTCTAATTATTTTATATCGCCATATTTCTCTTTGCTTACACTGTTGTATCATCATCGCACACGGTTTATCGTGCTCGATATCCACTGACAACTGAAAAACAGCTTGCGATGTGCGATATGTACAATTCGTTGTCTCCGACGTTGTCTCCACGCCACATGGCTGAGTCAGGTACTTGTTCAATTATTTAATCTTTTACGCATATCTACTCAAAAGTTCTTGCTCTTTTTCTTGAGGTTGTTTCGCTTTCATAAGCTTCCAGCAGACCCCCTTGAAATGGTTCCAAAGCTCGCTACGCTTCATAACCTTCAATATTATATTTTCAAATATCAACAGTTCATGGTTACGTCACATGGTTTTCTAAAGACGTTCTCTTGGCCGTCTACCTGGGACATTTCGGTAGATCGTGTTCTATATCATCGGATTCGTCATTCCAATCCTTTTTCAATATCCTTTGGTTTTAAAGAGGTAAGCACCTATGATTAATTTCCTGGTTCAATTCTCACGTCTGTAATGGAATTACATTTATTCCTCCACTCCTCGTCCGCATCATCCTCCATTTTCTGAAAAATATACCTGCTCTCAGCTATCGCTAATACCATTACTTCCTGTGTTTATATTACTTCCTTCCAAATACTATAATACACGATCGCTGAAAATCAACAATAGAGAAAGAAAAACTACTACCAGATCACCAATTTGGATTCAGAAACACACACTCCACGATAGAGCAAATGCACAGGCTCGTCAACGAAATTTTACTAGCGATAGAAAAGAAACGATACTGTACAGTCCTCTTCATGCACATCGAGAAAGCACATTTGGCAAAGTGAACCATGAAAGCCTCTCACAAACAATCAAAAAACATTTCCCGGAACAAATCCATCACTTACTCGAATCATACCTAAGCAACAGAATCTTCGCATCGAAAATAAAGGATTCATATTCTGAAGTTAGAGACATCAAGGTGGGGGTACCGCAAGGTGGGGGAAGCGTTTTAGGATCAATAGTACGCACACCATACACAGCCGACATACCAACAGCTACCGACAGTAAAATATTGATATGCGCGGACGACACGGCTGTGTTAGTCAGGCAAACCAATCCAGAAACAATAATCACATTACTACAAGAACACATTACAAAAATAGAAAAGTCGCTACAAGATAAACCATATTATATTTACACTAGGAAAACGGAAACCGCCAAATATTCAATTGACTGGCACACACATAACACAAACAACGCAAGTTAAATACCTAGGGCTCCACTTAGACGCACAACTAAAGCAACATACCAAATCAATTACAGACAGAATACGGATAAAAGGAAGACAGATGTACCGGGTAACTAGGCTACGCAGTCGAAACTTTAAACTCAGCATGGAAAATAGCCCCATGGTATCAGCCCCGTGATATGTCAGAAACGAGGACCTAGAAATACCAGCGGTCATAGAAGAAATCGAAAGATACGCAAAATAATACAAGGGAAGAATGGCAACACATCTGAACCAGCTTGCTGCTGAAAAGAGCAAAACCCTCATAAAAAGAAGACTAAAGAGAAAACATCCCCACTGATCTCACTAAAGGAATAAAATAGAAAAACTGGTTTTCATTTAGCTCTTTGATATTGTTACGTCCCGGGACTCTATATAAACCAGACTCTATCCCTCGGGTAAGATGGCCACCAGATATCTAAACACCCTTATTACGGTTCCTCGATAATCTTAAAAACCCATTATAGATTTTAGCATTTCTTACCACCATACAAGTATCTTATAAGTTGAAGCATTGCTTAAGATTATTGTTTATTCCGGGAAAACACAGGAAAGCGTGTTTTTCCCATATACGACTTTCGATGTGGGCGGCCAACGCTCATCCTTGCCCCGGGCTTTTTTCCGTGCTTTAAACACATTCATCGCTAGTTTCCCTTTGCAACAGTACCACCATCGACATTCACTGATTTTTCGTTGTATTGATCACTCAACGTCTTAATTTGATATCAACACTTTCGCTGAGAACACGCCTACACGCATCACGCGTAAATATTTAAATGATCAAAGTTGTTGGAATAAACTGTATAATTAACCTGTTATTTCAGTGTTATAATCATATCAATCAGCCTTATTGTTGCAACCGAAATAAGGGATCTAGTGATTAGTGGCGTCGTATCGTCGTATCGTAGCGAGAATTAAAACTCTCGTTGGCGCGAATTAAAACTCTACCTCGACCGCGTCTCTTCGCGAACGGTACATTTTATTCAACAAAATAAACAACAAACTAACAAAAAACAGACTTACGCTGAATATAGGATTGAAATAGTCGAGTCATTACATAAAAAGTATACCGTTACCAGAGTATAAACGGAGAGGACGATTATCGAACGGAGATTTACCTAAGAAACTGCAGGCAAAACATTAGAGTCAATTTCCCTAGCATATAGACCGAACAATATCGAAATCAAAGCCACCAAGAGTCTGCAAAGTTTGCATAAACATGAAAAACGTAGCGAAACAACGTGCGAGTGCAAAATATGTAAAGTAGCATTACATGTAGCCGTATGCTTCTAAATATACCACACGATTGAAAATTATTAAATATTTTTAAATTTGATCAAGACATTAATAATTAAAAATATGTGTTTATTTAGAAATTGTAATAAAAATTGTAATTAATGATTTATTATTCACTTTTAAATAATATAAACATTAAAAGAACGGTGCGATTTGCACGACTTCCAACACTCAGCCAGACCATGAAATGGCTCGACTCCTGACCGACCTACCGTTGGTTACGGCACGCGCTGTTCCAACTTAAATCGTAAAGCAAGAGATCAAATTTTTTCACAGTATAAAACAACGTTTCGAGCAAAAATTGTTTCATACCGAGAAGAAGTGTGCGACACTTGTAATTCGAAAGGATATTAAATGCCAAGTAAAAAGCTACTAAGATTTACGCCGGCGCTATTTTGTGTTTCTCGCCGATTATTATTTGAGCTATTATACGACAGTCCTTTTGGCTGAAGAATTTTCGAGAAAAATTCATTTATTTGTGGTACCGCA
Organism: Bombus dahlbomii; assembly: GCA_037178635.1. Lineage (NCBI taxonomy): Eukaryota > Metazoa > Arthropoda > Insecta > Hymenoptera > Apidae > Bombus > Bombus dahlbomii. The sequence goes on from CM074117.1 coordinate 5,127,488, forward strand.
AAAATAAATAAAAAATTTCTACCGCCACACGCAAAATGACAACGAGTTGACAGCATGAGCTTTGAAAATCGTAGCGGATTAAAATTTTCGAAAGTGACTGGTAAAAGACCAGTTTGTATGTTAACTGCATTCAAGAATCACATGTGTACGATTATTGAAGGAAAAAGTGACAAGGTAAAGCCCGATTGTAGTTTTTGTACAATAATGCAAAAAAGAATGTTGATTTATCCGATCAAATGACATCGTATTATATAGTTGTTTATGGAAAATCGTCGAATGGTACAGAAAAATTATTATACGCTCAATTATACAAATGCGTGGTATATACATTAAAGATGGGACGAGAAACATATTAATGTTTTACAACTCAGAAAATAAACTATTGATCAACTAACTTTTGGCCAATAATCACAATATTGAAGAAATGGCTATTGAAAAGCAAATACCTTCAAAAAAAAAGATTCACATATTCGTGATTCGTATAATGGGTCTGGAAAAAAGTCAAGAAAAAGATGCGAGGAATATTATAAATGCTTATATATATATATATATATATATAAAAGTAGAGATCATGTCACGAAAAAAGATCAAAGAGCAACGACGTATTGCAATTGTTGTGACGGTCAGATGTTCTAGTTCTAGTCGTACGAAGCCGACTTTGCCGTACCTGGAGTTGAGACTCATACCGGCGCGAATCAAGAGATCCATAACTATATCCACATCCAACGAATCACTGGGAGCGGCGCCGAGATGTTCGGCGCGCGGCTTGGAAAAACCCTGCCCAAGTGCGGAGCACCGAACAAGTTGAACCTACCCTCTTGGGGGAAGCAGCTCACTTAGCCGGCGCACGGAGCGAGCATCACCGCTTGCGCCGTTACCAGCGGGGGCCACGAGGAGGCGGAGCTGCCAGCGCAATGGCTCGGTCCCAGCAGGTTGGCATCACCGCCGATTATAGCCTGCACCGTCACAGCACCCATTGCTGGATACCGCCTGCACGGACGATCGCAGGAGTGTTGTGACGGTCAGCCAGTAATGTGTTTGAAATGCTTCGAAAAATTGGCAAAAAAATTCATAAACAACACTGTCTGATGGAACATTCAACCATGAGCCGCTGGGAGACTGGAACACGCCGGCATGAACGTGTTCATGCGTTTGTAAATATATCTGGCCTCTCCAGCCAGACGATATTCATGCTTAAATGAATTCCGTATCGGTAATGAGTACGTTATCGGTGGAAGAGGTAGAAGAGGAGGGATGCAACGATGCAATGAAATTTATTAATATTGAAATGTTGGATATGATTCTTGTTTATGATGCATACCAGGAAAACAAGTTTGTTTTAACAAAACACTTATATGTGGAAAAATATCGTGGCAAACATCTACCATCACGCCGTATGTTTCAGAAGCTTTGTAAAGTACTAGAAGAAACTGGCAATTTCCATTCAAAGCATAAACGTTCGCACATTGCAAGAACTGAAGATAAAATTAATATTATACTTGCCGCTGTTAATCGGGATCATCATATTAATGCACGGCAAAAATACCTCAAACTATAAGAATTAACCAAACAAGTGTTGTAAGAATTCTCTATTCACAAAAATCTTTTCCTGATCGTATACAATTGCACAAAGAATTGCAAGGGACAAAGTTTCAAAACCGTATGAACGTTTGCGAGAGGCTTTTAAATAAAACAAATACAAATGATACATTTCTACAAAATATCTTGTCTACCGATGAGGCCATATTCGCAAATTTTGGTCAAGCCATTATAAAAAATATGCATTATAATTATATACGATGACAAGAGAATCCACATCGGCTTCGTCAAATCTTACATCTCAATAATTGGATCTTATTTTATCGAGGGATCATTGACTGGACACAAATATTCCATTCTCATATCCCAAAAACTATCATCGTTACAAACAGATTTATGACTACAAACACATTTATGACAACATGGTATCAACAAGGCGGTTCTCCTGTATATTACGCATGACAAGTGCACATCGAGCGTTGCGGCGATCTTTCCCTAATCGATGGTTCGGTCTCCGAATCTGACGCCGCTCGACTACTTTCTTTGGACATTTAAAACACGAAGTTTATCAGGAGCCAGCCGACACCTGAAGACACTATGGATGTAATTTTTGGAACATACAAAGATGTAACTCCGCTTGAACGCTTGAGCATGCGTCACTCGCTCTCATTGATCGTTTGCGTACTTGCATCGAATGTAATCGAATGTAAGCGCTTTAAACATTATTTAAATTGAAAATAAATTAAAGAATACCTGGGAAATTGTTAGTTTGCGACCTCATATACTTTAGTAGTTTTTTACTTGGTATTCGATACGTTTTGAAATTTCAAGGCGAAATATTACACTACTTATGATAGAAAAGGTCAGAGCAACTTTCATATCTCGATAAAGACAAGAAATATTAAAAAAGTGGTTATTACGCTCGATGCCAAATCGATATCAAATGATGTTCGAAATATTCTTTTATACAACAAATAGTTTTCAAGCGAATTTAGGTGGTTAAATGCGATTAAATGAATATTACTGAAGTTAGTATGCTACTATGCTACTATGCTATATAATTGGTAAATTACTATGCTACTCAGCGTTTTTCGCCAGAGATGGTATCAAACGTGTTAATTTATTAAAGAAATGTATTGTTACAGTATTACTATAAGTAAAGAGATCGATAATCGTCGCTCGCTCAATGCTACAATGCTATGACTCGCTACACTGATTCGCTATACTGGTTGTAACAACGCTCGCTATAAAGACTGATCCGCTATCGATCGATGGACTTTCAAAAAGTTCAAATGCGATTTCCGTTACCGATTACTCATAACGGCGATAATATTTTTGTCCGGAATTCGTTTACTCTTGATCCTAGCAAATAAAAAAGTGCGTTCACACTCTAAGCTACAGCAATACGAGTCGCTCCCGATTCGAATCGTCCGACGAGTCATGTACCGCTACACTCTACAACAACGATGAACAACCCAGGAGGAGACTCGTTAAACGCCCCTAATCCAAGCCCTAACGTCACCTCGACATCAGAAGTGGGATCATCGCCTTTTGTAACAATGGACCAGCTCATGGCCATCATAAATCAATCGCAAAGGATGAGTGTGGGAGTATCATTACCACATTTCAATCCCGAAATCGCGGGCGCCGATCCGGTCGTATGGTGCTCAACCGTCAGCCTGTTCATGGAGAGCAGGCCCATCCGAAGCGACGAGTTATTCTTCACCTTAAGCCGCACGCTGGAGGGTACTGCCTCACTGGCTCACGCAGATACCGATCGGTGTAGACTTTACCTGGACAAGATTTAAGGAACTTTTCCTTACGCGCTATTGTGGTAGAGAGACGGCAACCTCAGCGTTAATGATTATGTTGGTCGAACCTCAGCTGGAGGATGAAACAACAGGAGACTATGGCATACGCCTCCTTTCCTTCTTGGGGCAAGGTGGGAACACCTAACCGCAACTGAGATAATCAACTCCACAGTTCTGCATCATCTGAGTTTGTGCGACGAGCGTGTCGAGAGAGTAGCGCTTACAACTGACGTCAAGACTCAGGACCAATTTATGACGGAGATGAACGCTTTCCAATACGCGAAGCATATCTAACAAATGGGAAGACAAAAAAAGAACAAGCTGCAGTCATAGCGGAGAAAAAGTCAAAAGAAACATAATGTGAAGAAACAGATCAGAAAATTGCAAGGCGCTAGCAAACCTGCAAGGAGAAACGAACTATCAACTATTTGAGGAACTGATCCATCAACATAAAGGAAGGAACCTGGAGAAAAAATTGGGGTAGATTTCAAATTGCTCTTAGTTTTCTATTTTGAAACGACATATTGAAGTTGAAGATTCTAAAAAATTATAAGGATACGGATCGTCGTGTTAAAAAAAGTTTGTATAGTAGATCGAGGTCTGCTTACAATCCGTGAAATTTCTGTTAAACCTTTATGTTGTACATTATTATGCACATTAATAATAATTTGTCTTTCACCTACCATAGATAATTCTGAATAATCATGGATAGCTCTGAATACATCGAAATTGTTAATGCTACTGATGCCGATAACGTTCCCAACATCAATCATGATTACGAAGCAATAATGTCATGTGTTTACTTTATGCATTCTCCAGTAAGCAGCTTGAAATAAGAACCGTAGAAATACCTATTGCTTGTATATTTCTGTTGATATTTTGTTTTTTCTTGCTCATTCCACAAGTTGTACAAGTAACTAATATTTTCTCGATTGTATCTATTCTAGAGGTTTCTCAAAATATGTACATATTCATTGTTTCTAAAAAATTAGTTAATAAACAACAATTTCACGTAGTCATGTTTGAAATTCATTGGTACACGAATACTGTCTACACCCTGTAAATTATCTTCCTCGCATCTAGTTTTGTGTATTAGATAATTAATCAACCTTTTTATATGAATTTTTTGTCTCAAACTTTAAACATTTTTAATTATAGTTAATTCCAATTGTTGCAAGAAGGATTTTATTCGTCCTTGTACTATACGCACTATATGTTTGGAAACAATTGCTAAAAGACCCAAGGAATATGTTTCGAAGTCAAAAAATAAAAATAAAGAACATTAGCTGCAGTTCCGTATAACTAGTATTCGATTACAGGCCCCTGATCCTAATTCAAAATTTATTAACAGAGAAACGAACCGTGGAAGAAGAAACGTGATACAATAAAAAATGGAAAACTAAAGATAATAGAACTAAATGGAAACTATTGTTCAGAATGTTGCTCTTGACAACATATTTCAACATTTCAATGTGAAATCGATGATCGTTTGCTATGTGAATAATTTCTGCATAATCTTCTTCTTTAAGAGAATTTGTAAGAGTTGAGCAGTTGGTTTGTCGTTGTTGCTGATTGGTCGTTTGAGATCCTTTTCATTATTATGAAAATTCGTACCGGGTAATGAAAATTTTAAGTGATTTTAAATATTAATAAGTAATGAACAGAAATTGAAACGCAATTCTACTACTATTCATTTTCATTTTATTTCTTATACTCCTCAAATCCGACAACTGTCATCGAATACTCTGCTGTAGAGTATTGAGAGATAAATATTGGTTGTATACTACAATAGGAAAAACATTTAAAAAATAAGATACATTGAACGTTATGAAAATTATTCTGTATCACTCACGCTTCAGCTGCTCGATTACCATTTTTCCATTTTTCTTATTATTATCTTATTATTTCATTATTACCAATCCAACATAATTACTAAATGTTATTCAATAATTCTATTTTACAATCTGTGCGCTATAACATTAATATCCGTTGAAAACTTGGGCTGCATTAGATTTCTTAACTTTTTAACATCATTGGCAATTTATTCCTTAAACTCCAAATTACTTCTCAATCTTATGCAATGAATATGTAGTTTGTTGTCTTGTATCGTAATATACGGGTATTGTTGCAACGACTTTTATCGAATAAATCTATTTTTAATTCAACATCGCAATCAGAAGTCTTTTCCACTCAGCAGTGCAATCACTCTGGAAAAAAAAAAGATACTGGTGTTTTCGTCTTTACAGTCCACGATAAATAAAAAGTCGTTTGCGGACGTGCAAATTTATTGCAAACGAACCATATATTACAGTTATATGAGATGCATATTATTAACATTTATGTTAGAGATGCCTATATTTCTTTTTTCTTAAATAGAATTAATAAACACATTCCTCTCCATGCTTTTCTTTAATTTAAATTAATTAACGAATTTCGGTATGTAATTTTTAACAATTATAACAAACATTATTTATTTATATTCACTCGATAGGTCTCACAGAGATTGGTATAGTGTATTTCGATGCGAACGAACTAATTTTACGAGCAAACTCATATACGACATCATAATCAAAAAAGTCAAATAAAAACCAGCCATGTAGTACCGTAATCACTGCTAATTATCGATGTAATTTAGAACAAATTAAAGTTAAGACATCTATACAGCTTCGCGGAATGTTGCGAAGATATATTCCTGGCGTTAAAGTAAGATCTAAAAATAAAAAGAATTGTTGAATAAAATATAAATAGAAAACTAAGAGCAATTTGAAATCTATCCCAATTTTTTCTCCAGGTTCCTTCCTTTATGTTGATGGATCAGTTCTTCAAATAGTTGATAGTTCGTTTCTCCTTGCAGGTTTGCTAGCGCCTTGCAATTTTTTGATCTGTTTCCTCCCATTATGTTTCTTTTGACTTTTTCTCCGCTATGACTGCACGTTGTTCTTTTTTAGTTTTCCTATTTGTTAGTTATGCTTCGCGTATTGGAAAGCGTTCATCTCCGTCATAAATTGGTCCTGAGTCTTGACGTCAGTTGTAAGCGCTACTCTCTCGACACGCTCGTCGCGCAAACTCAGATGATGCAGAACTGTGGCGTTGATTATCTCAGTTGCGGTTAGGTGTTCCCACCTTGCCCCAAGAAGGGAAAGGAGGCGTATGCCATAGTCTCCTGTTGATTCATCCTCCAGCTGAGGTTCGACCAACATCTTCATTAACGCTGAGGTTGCCGTCTCTCTACCACAATAGCGCGCAAGGAAAAGTTCCTTAAATCTTGTCCAGGTAAAGTCTACACCGATCGGTATCTGCGTGAGCCAGTGAGGCAGTACCCTCCAGCGTGCGGCTTAAGGTGAAGAATAACTCGTCGCTTCGGATGGGCCTGCTCTCCATGAACAGGCTGACGGTTGAGCACCATACGACCGGATCGGCGCTCGCGATTTCGGGATTGAAATGTGGTAATGATACTCCCACACTCATCCTTTGCGATTGATTTATGATGGCCATGAGCTGGTCCATTGTTACAAAAGGCGATGATCCCACTTCTGATGTCGAGGTGACGTTAGGGCTTGGATTAGGGGCGTTTAACGAGTCTCTTCCTGGGTTGTTCATCGTTGTTATACAATCGAAATAGCGTTTATTGTCACAGATACAGATAATACAAGATCGACACAAGAGACCACGGTAATTAGGCGCTAATGACAATGACCTTAGGTCCGATATGACGAATCCACGGTCCACGGGTACACTTCGCTTCAAAGTCTAAGTCGGACTCGACTTACTGCTCGCGATGCAAGGATCACTTGATTAACTCCTGGCTAAAACGTAGATTATTCACCGATCGTACCAACACCCACTACGTATCTGGCCAGTGAGGCTGTAAGAAAGGGAATGCGTTTCCGTCACGTCGACGCTGCAGAGGAAAACGATGACGGGTTCTACCTAAGGGCACGAGATCATCGGATTCGTCGAGGAAAGCCACCGCTCAGAGGGTGGGGGAAATGGACGTTGCTGTTAATTGGCTAGTTTCTATGTTGGCAGTTAGGAAAGGATGCTAGCCGCCCTTGAGAGAGAGAGTTCCGAACGGGGAGCGTCGTACGTGAGGAAAGCAGATCTCCCGTATCTTCCCGTAATAGGTGACAAATTTACGGGCTGGCAGAACAAAGACCGTTTGTCAATCTGGAGGATTTCAGTTAACCAAATCTTAAGATTTGTAGCGGTTCCTCAGGCTATCTGAACATAAACTGCGAATGATGCATCGACATCAGGCGATCATCTTACCCAAAGAATGGGATCTGCGTGTGGCGAGCTACAGGGCCGTTGGAATGTTTATTGTCAAGTGTCGGTACGGCCAATTCTTTACAGGGGAGCTTTATCTCTGTTAGGTGGAACGTTCATCCCGTGACCGTGGCTACGTCCGGCGACCGGTTGTCGCCTCGAGCCTAAGCTCATTGTCTCAAATTTCAAATGACCGTGTCTGGGCCGTCTCGCAAATGCTACAGTATCAAGGCTTTCCCAAGCAATTACGCCGGGGGGGGGGGGGGATCCGCTGTCCCTTCATCTCCGACATATATATATATAGTAACATATAGTAATGATACTCATTCAATTGTTTATTTAGTTCAACTCTTTGAGATAGTCGATGCCCTCTCTGATAAATTGAATCGTTATCTACACTCGTTGACTACAATCTACAGTTTGATTTGTGCTGAATGGTTTAACGTGTTGGTTTATAGAATAACGAGAAAAGTTGATACATGGTGTAGTTAAATGTATTTAAAATTGTTTTATGTTTTGAATACAGAGTTAGTCGTAATTGTCGCTCGAGAGCATGATCGTCTATTTACACCGCTGGGAGGGAAAATTTGTATTTGACTCCGGTTGGACGGTTTCTGACGGTTGCACGTAGCGGCGACATTCTTTTGTCCGGAGTGTGTTTATTACAACATTTCGTACTTCGTAACGATGTTAATACCCCGAGGCAAAACAACAACATGTGCCACTCTCGATTCGAATCGTCCTATGACTCATTACATTACATTAGCCGCTACAGATTTTACATTTCCGAATGTTTGAAGGTTCATACGGTTCTACTATGTTTTCTATGGCGTCTCTATTTTTCAAATCTGCAACTTTCAATACATCTGTTTTATTCTCTTCGATATCACATTCTATGCGAAAGATATCTGGTACATCTATTAAATTTGATTAAAATATTATCGCAGGTCTGACAATGGAAATTTTCCCTTCTTTCATAATTAATTCTATCGAGTTCAGGAAGTCTATTCCAATTATTACCTTGTGCTGCGTTAAAGGGAAACGAATATCATACTCCTGTTCGTCAATTTTGATTTCTGTGTAGAACTCGACTAAAGTCTTGCTGCTTTCAACTCCTCCTCGAAATTTTCTTCCGCCCCAACGGAGGGCGACCTATTTCAATGTACGCTCTAGCGCGCATTAAATAGTTGTCACTGCCCACGTTCATCAACACATTCGTTTCCATTTTCCACATCCAGGGCATCCAGAACAACTCTTGTCTTCACCAGATCTCGTTAGGCAGGCTGAAGACGCGTACCCATATCCTCGATACTTGAAACACTTCATTCTCCTGCTTTTCGTTGGACAATGAGCTATAAGGTTATTATGTGACGATCCACAGTTGTGACATCGCCTAGCTGCAGCACTGACCTTCGAATCTATTCCTCTTGTTCCACGATCGTTATTTTCTGGCCTTTGAACTTTTTTCACGTTCCGACCAATCGCTGTTTTTGCTTGCGGTTCCACGCGAATTTTACTGGATGCTTGAAAGCAGAGCCATTCTATTTTCAAAACGAGCATACATGTTTGATTACGCAAAACAGAATCGATCATGGTAACTGTTATCCACTAATCATTTTTCCCACGTTACCCATTCAAAATTAGAGCAAGTAAAAGCACAAACAAATATTTCAAAAATCTTTGGAGATGTGACGCAAACATTAAGAGAGAAAAACGCTGGGTATCGTACCAGCTCAAACCAGAAAAGAGGTAAAAAGTAGTAATTAGAGGACCAACCCCAAAAACAGAAACAAAATATACATGCGAGGAAGTAGCAAAAGTCGGACACCAAGTAAGAACAATTAATAATATAACCAGATACGATACAAAACAGCCATTGCTACTGTTCCTAATAGAAATCGAACCCAAAACCAATAACAAAGAAATCTTCGATATTAAAAAAATCTTAAACACAATAGGAACAATTGAACCACCGCATTCTAAAAAGGACATACCGCAATGCATACGGAGTCAACGATACGGACGCACAAATAATTGCAACCGAATCCCGGCGTGTATCAAATGTGCAGAAAATCACTTGGCAAGAAACAGCCTGTACATAGGAAAAATAGACGAAGTAAAATAACTGTAATGGAAACCATGCAGGTAGTTATAAAGGCTACGAATTCAGAAAACAACGTAAACTGTTTCCACCGCTTCGAAGCAGAACATATAGCAACTCTCACTCACAACAGGAAATTACAGAATCAGAACCAAATGCGCAATACGTATCAAACACTAACCATAGAAATATCAACACCGTTGGTAGCTGAAATTATGCACAAGTAACTAACCAAACGCCACCCTTAAACGACCGAAACAACAACAATAGCGACGTTACAGAAATCAAGGAACTCGTAATTGCTCGAGCAATCTATCAGAAACACTGAAATGCTAACAAAAATGACAAGCGAAGAAATACTCGGTTCTCAGACAACAAACACAATAAATTAGTCATGCTATTACTTGCAAACACGTTAAGTAAAAAATAGAAATGAACACGTTGAAAATAGCAGTCTACAAAATGGAAGTCTACAACAACGGACCCTCGAAACTAAAACATTTCTGTATACAAAAATACTGACATATTACCTGTTTCAGAAACACATTTCACTTCAAAAAGCTACATTAAAATACCATATTATACCATCTACGATATCCCCAAATATCGCCCAGGAAAAGCACACGGAAGCGCCGTAGTCATAATAATAAGGGACGATATAAAACACCACTTGCATAGCCAAATTAGTCAGGAAGGAGCAACCACCGTTACAATACAAACTAAAAGCAACTACCTGCAGATGTCAGTGGTATATGCACCACCGCGACATAGAATGACATTACAAAAGTGGGAAGAGTATTTTCAATTCTTAAGTGACAAATACATCGCAGCAGGAGTTTTTAATGCAAAGCACACGCTATGGGGCTGAAGAATTAACACACCTCGAGCTAGAATACTAGGAAAATATATTAGAACTAGTAATCTGAACGCATTATCCACAGAAAGACCAAGATACTGGCCGAAAGATCTAAACAAAACTCCTGACTTGCTAGATTTTGCAGTTATCAAAGGACTAAACGCAAATAAATTAAACATAACCCTCAGTCTTGAGCTTAGCTCCGATTATACTCCAGATCATACTAATTTAGAATCGCTTTGCAATATGTAACGACCGTTCGCGGAGAGACGCGATCGCGGTGAAAACGCGTCAGCGAGAATTATCGCTACGATTCGGCTAATCGACGCCGCGAAGTAGTCGTTCCCCTTGTTTCGGTTAAGATAACAGGGGTGGTTTAATGAATTTAACACTATGTTAACAGGTTAATGCATCGTATGTATTCAACAAATAAATCGTATAATAACATAAATGTCACAAATTATTTGGCGACGAATGCCGTTAATGTGTTACAGAAATTTGACTCGACGTTTTATATTTCTTGAATGGGTTAGGTTCGGGTTATTTGAAAACTCACACGGCATACATAGAGAGCTCTAACGAATGAAGTCGCTTAGTCTAACACATTCGTCAAATATAAAACGTCGAGTCAAATATCTGTAACACATTAACCACATTCGTCGCCAAATAATTTGTGACATTTGTTATTATATGATCTATTTGTTGAATATATACGATACATTAACCTGTTAACACAGTGTTAAATTCATCGAACCACCCCTGTTATCTTAACCGAAACAAGGGGAACGACTACTTCGCGGCGTCGATTAGCCGAAGCGTAGCGAGAATATACGCCTTTCGCTGACGCGTTCTCATCGTGACCGCGTCTCTCCGCGAACGGTCGTAACATTTTGGTCCTTCGAGCCGGATTCAGTGGTAAGTGAAAAGTGCACACCAGTGACACCCACTACCAGCCAGTGCCACTTGAATCCAAATCAATCAGCAGCGGGAGCGTTACCACTCCGGCGAAGTCAGTAACGTCAAGGGCCGTCACTCTGAAGAGGCAAAACCCGGCGTTTGAAAAACGCAATCACGGAACCTCACGCCAACAGCTAAAGAGCCAACTTCCGTAAGGAAACGTCTCACATCAAAGGCGACACACGATCACGAGCACAGTCAAACTCACGGCTACAAGGTAAGCTCGTTCATTGCATTATCTTTACAATCCGCTATAAAAAAATGGCAAACGAAACAAGAATCGTCTCCTTGCATCGAAGACGAGGTTACCAAATTGGTCGAATTAATACTGCTTCCAAACGACTCGATGAGTACGAACAATCCGGTCAAAAGAACAAGAGCATTTTAATGGGCCACCAAGCATGGCTCGAAGACGCGTGGACACAATACAGACGATTCCAAGAAGAATTAGAAGATTTAGGCGAGCAACGAGACGCGCGCGTTTCCGAACTGACGGACACATATTACAATTTAATATTACGAATATGCACGCTCATGGGCGAAACATCAGCGTCGTCGTCAAAACCGCCAAGTCGCGACTCACCCAATATCGCCGAGCCGACTTCGATCAAATTACCGGAGATTCAATTACCTACTTTCGACGGGACAATTGAAAACTGGAACTCCTTTTATGATTCGTTCTCGTCCACCATAGATCAAAACGAACGACTGACACCCGTTCAAAAATTCCACTACCTGCGATCGTCGTTAACCGGAAAAGCAGCGCGGAGCATTCAGTCGTTAGACACAACTGACATAAACTATCCAATCGCTATTAACGCGCTTAAGGAAAAATTCGACTGCCACCGCCAAATCTGCTTGCGCCATTGGCAGTTAATATTCCATCATCCAAACATAACCGAGGAGACCCCCGAAGCAATAGAAGATTTCCTCGAGACAGTCAAGGTTAATCTTCAAGCTTTGGAAAAACTAGGTGAACCAGTCACCTCAAACGTAGTGCTGCTCCATCTATTCATGATGAAACTACCATCATCTACCATTCGTAAATGGCAACGCACTCTGCCGGACAAGAAAATGCCATCCTACAAACATTTAGTAGAATTCCTAAAAACTCGAACAAATGGGGATAGAACAAGATCCCCCACAATCGTGAAAAAAAGAGTTTCCGACACACACAATCGTCAGCGACAAACCGCACCGCGTACCCACACGTTTGCCACTACACACAGGGCGTTAGCATGTCCGACCTGTCAAGGACCACACAAAATTTGGAATTGCCATGTCTTTAAGGCGAAGTCAATCAAAAATCGCCTCGAAACCGCCAAAAGGGCATCGCTCTGCACGAATTGTCTTGGTAACGGTCATTCGGTAGCTCAATGTACCGCCGGCTCTTGTCGCATATGCCGACTACGACACCACACATACCTACATCGAGATCAGGGTCATGGGAAGTCACGATCATCTAGCGGCCGATCATCTAGCGGCCGATCATCGAGCGGTCAATCATCAAGCGAGCGATCTTCGGGCAGCCGATCCCCATCCAGCTCACCGACATCTCGTTCGTCGCGTCGATCGAGACGATCCTACACGCCTTCCCGACCATCTCGCCGATCTTCTCCTCAACCATCTTCCCGTTCGTCTCGCCGATCTTCTCGCCGATCTTCTCCTCAACCATCTTCCCGTTCGTCTCGCCGATCTTCTCGCCGATCTTCTCCTCGACCATCTCCCCGATCGTCTCCCCGAACTTCTCCTAAGCGCGAGTCTCGCTCGACACGAACAACAAAGGCATCTGGATCAAGCCTACCGTCGTATTCTCAATCAAAGGGAAAACAATGACTGCCTCAGACTACTTTGTTAGGGACCGAATCGCGCAAAACGGACATCACCTCGCTTCCTTCCGAACCATTGCACCATGATCTGTTAGTGACAGCGCAGGTCAACATCCTGAACGATAAAACCCAGCCATTCCGCTGTAGAGCTGTGCTGGACACCGGCTCTAGCATGAACTTCATCACCGAAAAACTGGCCAAATCGCTGAATCTAAACCAACATAAATGTTCGGTCCCGATCGGAGTTCTAAACACGTTATCGACGACATCGAAACGTTACGTCACGGCTACAATTACATCAATAGACGGTACATACGAACGTACACTGACGTTTTTAATCATATCTACCATATCGACTTGGGTCCCAGATCAGCCCGTAGATCGCTCAACGATACACTTACCCAGGAATCTCCAATTAGCCGATCCAAGATTCCACAGACCTGCTCCGATCGAAATCATATTGAGCGCCGGACCAACACTAGCACCACTTTGCGTCGGTCAACTTAACATCAGTCACTCGAACGGGCCTGATTTACGTCTACAAAAAACGTGATTCGGATGGGTCATCGGGGGGAGCCCAACCTCGCAAGCTTCAGCACAAACGTTTCACGCCTCCACGGCGACTTTACAGGCGGACCTCGCTCGTTTTTGGGAAATCGACGAAGGACCCCTTATTTCACACATTTCAGAGGCGGAAAGACAGTGCGAGGAACATTTCCAGAATAATGTCAAACGCACCAACGAAGGGCGATACATCGTCGCCCTCCCATTCAAAGAAGCGATTCTTTCTCTTGGATCTTCCAAAGCCATGGCGATGAAGCGTCTCACATCTCTCGCCCGCAGGTTCCAAAGAGACAAACAGTTCGAAGCCGATTATCGCGCCGTAATAAACGAATATCTGGAATTGGGACACATGACAAAAATCACGACGGACCATTCAAGCGACGACGGATATTTTCTGCCACACCACGGCGTGATTAAGGAGTCCAGCCAAACCATGAAACTCCGAGTCGTGTTTGGCGGATCGGCACCAACCACTACTGGAGTCTCATTGAACGACATACTGCACACGGGACCGAAACTACAGGAGGACCTATTCTACATTCTCCTGAGATTCCGCTCCCATCAATACGTTCTTACAGGCGATGTCGAAAAAATGTATCGACAATTTCTCGTGCGTCCCGAGGATCGAAAATACCAAAAGATTCTGTGGCGTAACACAAAAGGAGAAGTTGATACCTATCAACTCAACACCGTGACGTTCGGGCTTGCAGCGGCCATTCGGTGCCTCAAACAACTGGCGGACGATGAGGGACATCGATATCCTCGAGCGGCAACAGTCCTACAACGAGACTTCTACGTCGACGATACAGGAGTCGATACACGGGTCGAGGCACAATCATTAAGAACAGAACTGGCAAAGTTGCTCAAATTAGCCGGTTTAAACATTCGAAAATGGGCGTCGAATGACCGAGAACTGCTAAACGGACTTCCCGAACAAGACATAAACGACAAGCTTCTTCTAGGGGAATCTCAAACTCTGGGTGATCATCTGACGATTCTATCCTGTATTCCGTCAAAACCAATCCAATCACTTCTCACATCTCGAAGAGAATGATCAGCTCCGAAATCGCCAAGATCTACGACCCTCTCGGATTGCTTGCACCAGTGATCGTCCGAGCTAAGATACTTCTTCAACGACTCTGGACATTAAAAATCGATTGGGAAGAATCACTTCCGGCCGACGTACATACAGAATGGATCAAATACTACACACAGTTACCACTATTAAACAACGCAAGATTCCCACGCAAAACTATAGTCAAGTCCGCAGCAGAAAATGAGTTACACGGATTCTGTGACGCCAGTGAAAGGGCATATGGGGCATGTGTATACCTTCGCACCATCACTGCGAGCGGTCATGTCTGGACCCGACTCCTCACTGCGAAGTCAAAGGTAGCTCCACTCAAATGACAAACCATTCCAAGATTGGAACTGAGTGGAGCAGTTCTTCTTACATCACTGATCACCACCGTCCTTCAAGCGTTACCAAACAATATATCTCGTACCGTTTACTGGACGGACTCCACCATCGTCCTTCATTGGATCAACACTTCACCTCATACGCTGAAAACCTTTGTCGCTAATCGAGTGGCCGACATTCAAAGCAAGACTGAGACCTCAGACTGGCGTCACATCCCCACCACGGATAATCCAGCGGATCTCATATCTCGAGGCCAATCACCCGAAGATTTTCTGAGATCAACCATTTGGCAACATGGACCGGAATGGTTACAACAACGTGAAACATATTGGCCAACATGGAACCTAGTACCACTGCCCGAAATACCGGAACAGAAGAAGGCAACCTGTCTGTCCTTGACTCCCGCCGACCATACACTACTGGAGAGGTTTTCTTCGTGGCCTAAACTGATCAGAGTCATCGCTCGTTGTTTACGATGGCGACAAAAAGAGAATCGAGAGAACCCTCTAACCGCACAGGACTTAACCATTGCACACAACAAGTTGATTAAACTACTACAACTTTGTTATTTTCCAGACGAAATCCGCAGTCTGCGAACAAATCGAAATTCTGCAGTGAAAGGGAAGCTGCAGCGACTCAATCCATTTCTGGACAAGGACGGGATGTTACGAGTTGGAGGCAGACTCAGTCATTCAACACTGCCTTTTAACCAGAAACACCCAATCATCCTACCCAAGTCGACGACCACGGCGCTCATAATCGAGCATGAACACATCTTAAACCTCCATGCCGGAACTCAAGCAACATTATACGCCCTCCGAAGATCTTATTGGCCTGTCAATGGCCGCAGTCAAGTCTGGAGCACAGTGAAAAAATGCGTTCGTTGCTGCCGAGCTAATCCACCTCCAGTGGATTATATAATGGGCGATCTCCCAGCCGCACGGATCACAGAATCTCGTCCGTTCATCAACGTCGGAATAGATTATTGCGGACCATTTTACATCAAGAAGCGAAGGGATCGCAACCGACGTAAAATAAAAGTATACGTCGCAATCTTCGTATGTCTTGCAGTTAAGGCAGTCCACATCGAGCTGGTCAGTGATCTCACTACCGAGGCCTTCATTGCTGCTCTGCGAAGATTCATTGCTCGCCGAGGATTCTGTTCCACTATCCACTCTGACAACGACACTAACTTCGTTGGCGCTAATAACGAGCTACGAGAGCTCCGAAACCTCCTACGGTCCGACGATCATAAGGTAAAGGTTCAGTCCTTTTTAGCCGATCGACGGATCGAATGGCACTTCATTCCTCCCAATTCACCTCACTTCGGCGGATTGTGGGAGGCTGCAGTGAAATCCTTCAAACGACACCTCAGACGTGTCGCAGGTAATGTACTCCTGTCCTTCGAAGGCTTTAATACTCTCATCATCGAAATAGAATCCATCCTCAATTCCCGCCCGCTAACTCCGATATCTACAGATCCAAATGATCTTCTTGTCCTGACACCCGGTCACTTCCTTATCGGAGACTCACTAACAGGTTTGCGAGATCGAGATTTCAGAGATACTCCAACCAATCATCTCTCCAGCTGGCAACACATCCAACAAATCAAACAACATTTCTGGCGACGTTGGCATCTAGAATATTTAAACGAGCTGAGTACCCGAAACAAATGGAGCAAGGGCAGTCACAGCATACGAGAGGGTACCATCGTCCTTCTCAGAGACGACAACGTTCCCCCAATGCAATGGTCATTGGGCAGAATCATAAAGGTCCAACCCGGCGCAGACGGCATCATACGGACGGCTACCGTTCGAACCGCAACGAGCATACTGGATCGGAGTATCAAGCGGATGGTACCACTACCGATCAGATCGATGTCAGACGGCTCCTAAGTAATCAACAGCCACGAATTCTGACGAGAGATCCACCTCGCGATATTACCCATATTATTTGATCGGTACCCTCTCAACGGGGGGAGTATGTTACGCCGCGCGGCTTAGTATAGATCGTATTTCCAACCGTCACTCGCGGCCCTCCAACGTCGCCAGAGAGGCCCACCTATCTGCCCGACGAAAAACAGATAATGTCTCCCCGAGCGCATAGTATCCCAAAGCTGCGAGTTCTGGAACCGTCGATTTCTGACCGTTATGTTATTGTTACAAAGAAGTCGGCATACGTGATCACCAAAGCGATCGATGGCGTGATCCTAGCGTAGTGGGGGGATTGTCTTGCAGAAAGACAAAGAATCAGTTTAACAGCTTCAGTACGGTTTCAAAACTCACTCGGCATACAACGAGAGCTCTAACGAACGAAGTCGCCTAGTCTAAAACGTCGAGTCATATTTCTGTAACGCATTACCCGCATCCGTCGCCAAATAATTGTAACATTCGTATTATTATACATAATTGTTTATTTAAATATACTATACTGTTAATCTGTTAACACAGTGTTAAGTCATTAAACCACCCCTGTTATCCTAACCGAAACAAGGGGAACGACTACTTCGTGGCGTCGATTAGCCGAATCGTAGCGAGAATTTACGCCTCTCGCTGACGCGTTTTCATCGTGACCGCGTCTCTCCGCGAACGGTCGTAACATTTGCGATTACGTAAAATATGTCTTTGCACTCCGTTGTTGCTACGACCACGTTTCAAACGTAACTAACAGGTTCACTATTATGAAGATACTAACATTTTGCTGCTCCTAATTGGTCGGCTGTTGTCGTAGTGGGGACATTCTGGCCGAAGAATTACTAATCACGAGCACCAATGGAACCCGAAACAAATATGGTGGTGTAAATTTAACTAGATCCTCGAAACGTTCAAAGTCCGAAAGAATGTTATAACAGTGCAATCTGTAAATGCAATTTATATTGCTATTTATTTAAAAAAGCAACCCGTCCCCAACGATGGCAACCGTTACTGGCGGACTCCTTCCGCGGGACGCATTCAGCACTTAAAGATTTAACGCAATATTTAATATTTAATATTTAGTTTTTAATGTTTAATATATAACATGTAATATTCAATACTTAATATTTAACATTCAATATTTAATATGCAATATTCAGTATTTAATATTTAATATTTAATATTTAAATTTCAATATTTAATATCCAATATCTAATATTTAACTTTTAACATATAATATTTAATATTTATCCTGCTAGAATAATTTTTAACGATGTAGGTATATGAAAGTACTATCAACGTGCGAGTAAGCAATTCTGATAGGTATATAAAACAGTTTAATACAGCTTTTACTTCTAATTGTATCAGAAAATATAATGCCAGTGGGAAGAAAGAGTTTCGATAATTAGTTATTTGATATAAATTTTCGAGAAAAATTTAGAGGTTTCAAGATAGTGCTCCTGTTCGATCGTTACAATATATACGGATCATTGAAATCGTTAAAATTGCAAATAGACACGTATTACACAGATATAAGTATGCAACCTAACCTTTTGAGTGATATGGACGCGTATGTGCTACCAGCGAAATCTACCCTTGTGGACTAAGGACATATATATATAAATATATATATGTACATTTATAAATTTTCTTTGTTTCACTCGCGCTTGAGATTCTTTCCTTAGCCAATGAACGATGCACGTGTATCTCTTAGCGAACGACCATAAGGAACAGAAAAATGAAAGATGGCACACCTTCCGGACGCTTCGTAAATAGTACACTTGTTTCACCGCTATATTTGCGATTACGTAAAGTATGACTTTGCACTCCGTTGTTGCTACGAGCACGTTTCGAACGTAACTAACAGGTTCACTATTACGAAGATAGAGCGGACGATTTGTAACAAATGTCTCATCATTTTTAATACAGTTTCGGATTGACTTTATAATTTATCCGTACGATCGCGGTAATCGCGTCTCAGAGCAGTGTTAACGAAATTTCAAAAAATATTGTATAACGAACGTAATACATTTATCTCAAGCGATAGTTATTTCTGACTGCAGAAGTTTGGAAGAAAGTATTCGTCGAAGGCCTGGCTAACTTAATCGAAAAAAACATCCGTCCGGCAAGTAGCCGAATATCCTTGTGCTTACGTTGTACAAATTTCCTATGGTAATTGTTCCAATAGTTTCGTGAGCAACCGTACTTTCTTCGAACCATATCCCAAAATATTGGAGTTTCGCCAAAGCAATAAGTCATGGTGCATCGATGCTTACTATGTCACGTATTATTCGCTAAAATATAGCAGAGCGCAACATCTTGCGTGCTTTTCAAATAGCCATTTCTCTTAAGAATTTCGAAAACGATTGAAATAATTTTTCGTGGGTGCATCTGTAGTGCGTGAGACCATTGTACATTGTTCGATATGAAAGGAATTCAACGAAGATGTAATGCAGCTAACTATCGGTAAATTAGGAAATAAAAAAAATAAATTAGGGAACAGTAAACAATGTGAAAAATCCCACGATTCAATAAATTTTCACAGGTAATGAAACCGTTGCATGCGCTTACCTCCGGTAACAAAATTTAATTTGGACAGAGAGACACGAAACTATAAGGCAAAAAATAATTTCCGCCTTGACCAATGAGCCGGTGCTAATAATATTCGACCCGAATTACCCGATGGAATTACATACTGACGCTAGTTCGAATGGATATGGAGCTATTTTAATGCATTAGATTGACGGC
>CM074117.1:5147991-5244765 GCA_037178635.1 Bombus dahlbomii
CGTTAAAATTCGATGAAAGATCTGCGATTTTCAGTGGCGCCTGGGCTTGTTTCCACGCTGACAGATGCTTCCACTGCATTTGGCGTGGAAAACTGAATTAAAAGAGCGCTGAAACGTCGAAATATCTCCAACGGCATGGAAACAACAGAGAATTTTTGTTAAAATTCTATGAATAATCGCGATTTTCATGCGCCTGGGCTTGTTTCCCACGCTGACAGATGCTTCCACTGCATTTGGCGTGGAAAACTGAGTTAAAAGAGCGCTGAAACGTCGAAATATCTCCAACGGCATGGAAACAACAGAGAATTTTTGTTAAAATTCTATGAATAATCGCGATTTTCATGCGCCTGGGCTTGTTTCCACGCTGACAGATGCTTCCACTGCATTTGGCGTGGAAAACTGAGTTAAAATAGCGCTAAAACGTCGAAATATCTCCAACGGCATGGAAATTACAGAGAATTTTCGTTAAAATACTATGAATGATCGCTTTTTGCGTGCGCCTGGGCTTGTTTCCACGCTGATAGATGCTTCCACTGCATTTGGCGTGGAAACTGAGTTAAAATAGCGCTATAACGTCGAAGTATCTTCAACGGGATGGAAACTACAGAGAATTTTCATTAAAATTCTATGAATGTTCGCGTTTTGCTTGCGCCTCGGCTTGTTGCCCACGCTGAAAGAGATTTCCACTGCATTTGGCGTGTAAAATGAGTTAAAATAGCGTTTAAACGTCGAAATATCTCCAACGGCATGGAAACTACAGAGAATTTTTCGCTAAAATTGGATGAAAGATCACGTTTGCGTGCGCCTGGGCTTGTCTGGACGATGAAAAAGGATTGTTCTGCATGCGGCGTGTAAAACCTGGCGAAAATAGCGTTTAAAAGTTGAAATATCTCCAGCGGAATGAAAATTACAGAGAATTTTCGTTAAAATTCTATGAATGATCTCGTTTTGCGTGCGCTTGGGCTTGTTTCCGCGCTGGAAGATGCTTCCACTGCATTTGGCGTGGAAAACTGAGTTAAAATAGCGCTAAAACGTCGAAATATCTCCAACGGCATGGAAATTACAGAGAATTTTCGTTAAAATTCTATGAATGATCTCGTTTTGCGTGCGCTTGGGCTTGTTTCCACGCTGGAAGATGCATCCACTGCATTTGGCGTGTAAGTCTGAGTTAAAATAGCGTTTAAACGTCGAAATATCTCCACGGCATGGAAACTACAGAGGATTTTCGCTAAAATTGGATGAAAGATCACGTTTTGCGTGCGCCTGGGCTTGTTTGGACGATGAAAAAGGATTGTTCTGCATGCGGCGTGTAAAACCTGGCGAAAAAAGCGTTTAAAAGTTGAAATATCTCCAGCGGAATGAAAATTACAGAGAATTTTCGTTAAAATTCTATGAATGATCTCGTTTTGCGTGCGCTTGGGCTTGTTTCCACGCTGGAAGATGCTTCCACTGCATTTGGCGTGGAAAACTGAGTTAAAATAGCGCTAAAACGTCGAAATATCTCCAACGGCATGGAAATTACAGAGAATTTTCGTTAAAATTCTATGAATGATCTCGTTTTGCGTGCGCTTGGGCTTGTTTCCACGCTGGAAGATGCTTCCAACTGCATGCGGCGTGTAAAACCTGGCGAAAAAGCGTTTAAAAGTTGAAATATCTCCAGCGGAATGAAAATTACAGAGAATTTTCGTTAAAATTCCATGAATGATCTCGTTTTGCGTGCGCTTGGGCTTGTTTCCACGCTGGAAGATGCTTTCACTGCATTTGGCGTGGAAAACTGAGTTAAAATAGCGCTGAAACGTCGAAATATCTCCAACGGCATGGAAACAACAGAGAATTTTCGTTAAAATTGGATAGATGAACGCCTTTTGCGTGGGCCTGGGCTTGTTTGGACGATGAAAAAGGATTGTACTGCATTCGGCGTGTAAAATCTGGCGAAAATAGCGTTTGAACGTCGAAATATCTTCACGGGATGGATATAACAGAGAATTTTCATTAAAATTCTATGAATGATCGCGTTTTGCTTGCGCCTGGATTGTTTCCACGTTGAAAGAGACTTCCACTGCATTTGGCTTGGAAAACTGAGTTAAAAGAGCGCTGAAACGTCGAAATATCTCTAACGGCATGGAAACTACAGAGAATTTTCGCTAAAATTGGATGAAAGATCACATTTTGCGTGCGCCTGGGCTTGTTTGGACGATGAAAAAGGATTGTTCTGCATAGGGCGTGTAAACCTGGCGAAATAGCGTTTAAACGTTGAAATATCCCCAGCGGAATGAAAATTACAGAGAATTTTCGTTAAAATTGGATGAAAGATCGCGTTTTGCGTGCGAGTATGCTTGTTTCCATGCTGAAGGAGGCTTCCACTGCATTTGGCGTGCAAAATTGAGTTAAAAGAGCGCTGAAACGTCGAAATATCTCCAACGGCATGGAAACAACAGAGAATTTTTGTTAAAATTCTATGAATAATCGCGATTTTCATGCGCCTGGGCTTGTTTCCACGCTGACAGATGCTTCCACTGCATTTGGCGTGGAAAACTGAGTTAAAATAGCGCTAAAACGTCGAAATATCTCCAACGGCATGGAAATTACAGAGAGTTTTCGTTAAAATTCTATGAATGATCGCTTTTTGCGTGCGCCTGGCTTGTTTCCACGCTGACAGATGCTTCCACTGCATTTGGCGTGGAAAACTGAGTTAAAATAGCGCTATAACGTCGAAGTATCTTCAACGGGATGGAAACTACAGAGAATTTTTGTTAAAATTCTATGAATGATCGCGATTTTCATGCGCCTGTGCTCGTTTGCACACTGAAAGAGACTTCCACTGCATTTTGCGTGTAAAACTGAGTTAAAATAGCGATCAAACGTCGGAATATCTCCAACGGGATGGGATATAACAGAGAATTTTCATTAAAATTCTATGAATGTTCGCGTTTTTGCTTGCGCCTCGGCTTGTTGCCACGCTGAAAGAGACTTCCACTGCATTTGCGTGTAAAATTGAGTTAAAATAGCGTTTAAACGTCGAAATATCTCCTACGGCATGGAAACTACAGAGGATTTTCGCTAAAATTGGATGAAAGATCACGTTTTGCGTGCGCCTGGGCTTGTCTGGACGATGAAAAAGGATTGTTCTGCATGCGGCGTGTAAAACCTGGCGAAAATAGCGTTTAAAAGTTGAAATATCTCCAGCGGAATGAAAATTACAGAGAATTTCCGTTAAAATTCTATGAATGATCTCGTTTTGCGTGCGCTTGGGCTTGTTTCCGCGCTGGAAGATGCTTCCACTGCATTTGGCGTGGAAAACTGAGTTAAAATAGCGCTGAAACGTCGAAATATCTCCAACGGCATGGAAATTACAGAGAATTTTCGTTAAAATTCTATGAATGATCTCGTTTTGCGTGCGCGTAGGCTTGTTTCCACTCTGAAAGATGCTTCCACTGCATTTGGCGTGTAAAATTGAGTTAAATAAGCGCTGAAACGTCGAAATATCTCCAACGAGATGGGTATAACAGAGAATTTTCATTAAAATTCTATGAATGATCTCGTTTTGCGTGCGCTTGGACTTGTTTCCCACGCTGGAAGATGCTTCCACTGCATTTGGCGTGTAAGTCTGAGTTAAAATTGCGTTTAAACGTCGAAATATCTCCAACGGCATGGAAACTACAGAGAATTTTCACTAAAATTGGATGAAAGATCACGTTTTGCGTGCGCCTGGGCTTGTTTGGACGATGAAAAAGGATTGTTCTGCATGCGGCGTGTAAAACCTGGCGAAAAAGCGTTTAAAAGTTGAAATATCTCCAACGGCATGGAAATTACAGAGAATTTTCGTTAAAATTCTATGAATGATCTCGTTTTGCGTGCGCTTGGCTTGTTTCCGCGCTGGAAGATGCTTCCACTGCATTTGGCGTGGAAAACTGAGTTAAAATAGCGCTAAAACGTCGAAATATCTCCAACGGCATGGAAATTACAGAGAATTTTCATTAAAATTCTATGAATGTTCGCGTTTTGCTTGCGCCTCGGCTTGTTGCCACGCTGAAAGAGACTTCCACTGCATTTGGCGTGTAAAATTGAGTTAAAATAGCGTTTAAACGTCGAAATATCTCCAACGGCATGGAAACTACAGAGAATTTTCGCTAAAATTGGATGAAAGATCACGTTTTGCGTGCGCCTGGGCTTGTCTGGACGATGAAAAAGGATTGTTCTGCATGCGGCGTGTAAAACCTGGCGAAAATAGCGTTTAAAAGTTGAAATATCTCCAGCGGAATGAAAATTACAGAGAATTTTCGTTAAAATTCTATGAATGATCTCGTTTTGCGTGCGCTTGGGCTTGTTTCCGCGCTGGAAGATGCTTCCACTGCATTTGGCGTAGAAAACTGAGTTTAAAATAGCGCTAAAACGTCGAAATATCTCCAACGGCATGGAAATTACAGAGAATTTTCGTTAAAATTCTATGAATGATCTCGTTTTGCGTGCGCTTGGGCTGTGTTCCACGCTGGAAGATGCTTCCACTGCATTTGGCGTGGAAAACTGAGTTAAAATAGCGCTGAAACGTCGAAATATCTCCAACGGCATGGAAATTACAGAGAATTTTCGTTAAAATTCTATGAATAATCTCGTTTTGCGTGCGCTTGGGCTTGTTTCCACGCTGGAAGATGCTTCCACTGCATTTGGCGTGTAAAACTGAGTTAAATGAGCGCTGAAACGTCGAAATATCTCCAACGGGATGAAAATTACAGAGAATTTTCGTTAAAATTCTATGAATGATCGCGTTTTGCGTGCGCCTAGGCTTGTTTCCACACTGAAAGAGACTTCCCACTGCATTTGCCGTGTAAAATTGAGTTAAAAGAACGCTGAAACGTTGAAATATCTTCAACGGGATAGAAACTACAGAGAATTTTTGTTAAAATTCTGTGAATGATCGCGTTTTGCGTGCGCCTGGGCTTGTTGCCACGCTGAAAGAGACTTCCACTGCATTTGGCGTGTAAAATTGAGTTGAAATAGCGTTTAAAACGTCGAAATATCTCCAACGGCATGGAAACTACAGAGAATTTTCGCTAAAATTGGATGAAAGATCACGTTTTGCGTGCGCCTGGGCTTGTTGGACGATGAAAAAGGATTGTTCTGCATGCGGCGTGTAAAACCTGGCGAAAATAACGTTTAAAAGTTGAAATATGTCCAGCGGAATGAAAATTACAGAGAATTTTCGTTAAAATTCTATGAATGATCTCGTTTTGCGTGCGCTTGGGCTTGTTTCCACGCTGGAAGATGCTTCCACTGCATTTGGCGTGGAAAACTGAGTTAAAATAGCGCTAAACGTCGAAATATCTCTAACGGCATGGAAATTATAGAGAATTTTCCGTTAAAATTCTATGAATGATCTCGTTTTGCGTGCGCTTGGGCTTGTTTCCACGCTGGAAGATGCTTCCACTGCATTTGGCGTGTAAGTCTGAGTTAAAATTGCGTTTAAAACGTCGAAATATCTCCAACGGCATGGAAACTACAGAGAATTTTCGCTAAAATTGGATGAAAGATCACATTTTGCGTGCGCCTGGGCTTGTTTGGACGATGAAAAAGGATTGTTCTGCATGGGGCGTGTAAAACCTGGCGAAAATAGCGTTTAAACGTTGAAATATCCCCAGCGGAATGAAAATTACAGAGAATTTTCATTAAAATTGGATGAAAGATCGCGTTTTGCGTGCGAGTATGCTTGTTTCCATGCTGAAGGAGGCTTGCACTGCATTTGGCGTGCAAAATTCAGTTAAAAGAGCGCTGAAACGTCGAAATATCTCCAACGGGATGGAAATTACAGAGATTTTCGTTAAAATTGGATAGATGAACGCCTTTTGCGTGCGCCTGGGCTTGTTTGGACGATGAAAAAGGATTGTACTGCATTCGGCGTGTAAAATCTGGTGAAAATAGCGTTTAAACGTTGAAATATCTCCAACGGCATGGAAATTACAGAGAATTTTCGTTAAAATTCTATGAATGATCTCGTTTTGCGTGCGCTTGGGCTTGTTTCCACGCTGGAAGATGCTTCCACTGCATTTGGCGTGGAAAACTGAGTTAAAATAGCGCTAAAACGTCGAAATATCTCTAACGGCATGGAAATTATAGAGAATTTTCGTTAAAATTCTATGAATGATCTCGTTTGCGTGCGCTTGGGCTTGTTTCCACGCTGGAAGATGCTTCCACTGCATTTGGCGTGTAAGTCTGAGTTAAAATTGCGTTTAAACGTCGAAATATCTCCAACGGCATGGAAACTACAGAGAATTTTCGCTAAAATTGGATGAAAGATCACATTTTGCGTGCGCCTGGGCTTGTTTGGACGATGAAAAAGGATTGTTCTGCATGGGGCGTGTAAAACCTGGCGAAAATAGCGTTTAAACGTTGAAATATCCCCAGCGGAATGAAAATTACAGAGAATTTTCATTAAAATTGGATGAAAGATCGCGTTTTGCGTGCGAGTATGCTTGTTTCCATGCTGAAGGAGGCTTGCACTGCATTTGGCGTGCAAAATTGAGTTAAAAGAGCGCTGAAACGTCGAAATATCTCCAACGGGATGGAAATTACAGAGAATTTTCGTTAAAATTGGATAGATGAACGCCTTTTGCGTGCGCCTGGGCTTGTTTGGACGATGAAAAAGGATTGTACTGCATTCGGCGTGTAAAATCTGGTGAAAATAGCGTTTAAACGTTGAAATATCTCCAACGGCATGGAAATTACAGAGAATTTTCGTTAAAATTCTATGAATTATCGCGTTTTGCGCGCGCCTGGGCTTGTTGCCACGCTGAAAGAGACTTCCACTGCATTTGGCGTGTAAAATTGAGTTAAAATAGCGTTTAAACGTCGAAATATCTCCAACGGCATGGAAATTACAGAGAATTTTCGCTAAAATTGGATAGATGAACGCCTTCTGCGTGGGCCTGGGCTTGTTTGGACGATGAAAAAGGATTGTACTGCATTTGGCGTGTAAAATTGAGTTAAATAAGCGCTGAAACGTCGAAGTATCTTCAACGGGATGGAAACTACAGAGAATTTTTGTTAAAATTCTATGAATGATCGCGATTTTCATGCGCCTGTGCTCGTTTGCTCACTGAAAGAGACTTCCACTGCATTTGGCGTGTAAAACTGAGTTAAAATAGCGATCAAACGTCGAAATATCTCCAACGGGATGGATATAACAGAGAATTTTCATTAAAATTCTATGAATGTTCGCGTTTTGCTTGCGCCTCGGCTTGTTGCCACGCTGAAAGAGACTTCCACTGCATTTGGCGTGTAAAATTGAGTTAAAATAGCGTTTAAACGTCGAAATATCTCCAACGGCATGGAAACTACAGAGAATTTTCGCTAAAATTGGATGAAAGATCACGTTTTGCGTGCGCCTGGGCTTGTCTGGACGATGAAAAAGGATTGTTCTGCATGCGGCGTGTAAAACCTGGCAAAAATAGCGTTTAAAAGTTGAAATATCTCCAGCGGAATGAAAATTACAGAGAATTTTCGTTAAAATTCTATGAATGATCTCGTTTTGCGTGCGCTTGGGCTTGTTTCCGCGCTGGAAGATGCTTCCACTGCATTTGGCGTGGAAAACTGAGTTAAAATAGCGCTAAAACGTCGAAATATCTCCAACGGCATGGAAATTACAGAGAATTTTCGTTAAAATTCTATGAATGATCTCGTTTTGCGTGCGCTTGGGCTTGTTTCCACGCTGGAAGATGCTTCCACTGCATTTGGCGTGGAAAACTGAGTTAAAATAGCGCTGAAACGTCGAAATATCTCCAACGGCATGGAAATTACAGAGAATTTTCGTTAAAATTCTATGAATGATCTCGTTTTGCGTGCGCGTAGGCTTGTTTCCACTCTGAAAGATGCTTCCACTGCATTTGGCGTGTAAAATTGAGTTAAATAAGCGCTGAAACGTCGAAATATCTCCAACGAGATGGGTATAACAGAGAATTTTCATTAAAATTCTATGAATGATCTCGTTTTGCGTGCGCTTGGGCTTGTTTCCACGCTGGAAGATGCTTCCACTGCATTTGGCGTGTAAGTCTGAGTTAAAATAGCGTTTAAACGTCGAAATATCTCCAACGGCATGGAACTACAGAGGATTTTCGCTAAAATTGGATGAAAGATCACGTTTTGCGTGCGCCTGGGCTTGTTTGGACGATGAAAAAGGATTGTTCTGCATGCGGCGTGTAAAACCTGGCGAAAAAGCGTTTAAAAGTTGCAATATCTCCAGCGGAATGAAAATTACAGAGAATTTTCGTTAAAATTCTATGAATGATCTCGTTTTGCGTGCGCTTGGGCTTGTTTCCACGCTGGAAGATGCTTCCACTGCATTTGGCGTGGAAAACTGAGTTAAAATAGCGCTGAAACGTCGAAATATCTCCAACGGCATGGAAATTACAGAGAATTTTCGTTAAAATTCTATGAATAATCGCGATTTTCATGCGCCTGGGCTTGTTTCCACGCTGACAGATGCTTCCACTGCATTTGGCGTGGAAAACTGAATTAAAAGAGCGCTGAAACGTCGAAATATCTCCAACGGCATGGAAACAACAGAGAATTTTTGTTAAAATTCTATGAATAATCGCGATTTTCATGCGCCTGGGCTTGTTTCCACGCTGACAGATGCTTCCACTGCATTTGGCGTGGAAAACTGAGTTAAAAGAGCGCTGAAACGTCGAAATATCTCCAACGGCATGGAAACAACAGAGAATTTTTGTTAAAATTCTATGAATAATCGCGATTTTCATGCGCCTGGGCTTGTTTCCACGCTGACAGATGCTTCCACTGCATTTGGCGTGGAAAACTGAGTTAAAATAGCGCTAAAACGTCGAAATATCTCCAACGGCATGGAAATTACAGAGAATTTTCGTTAAAATACTATGAATGATCGCTTTTTGCGTGCGCCTGGGCTTGTTTCCACGCTGATAGATGCTTCCACTGCATTTGGCGTGGAAAACTGAGTTAAAATAGCGCTATAACGTCGAAGTATCTTCAACGGGATGGAAACTACAGAGAATTTTCATTAAAATTCTATGAATGTTCGCGTTTTGCTTGCGCCTCGGCTTGTCGCCACGCTGAAAGAGACTTCCACTGCATTTGGCGTGTAAAATTGAGTTAAAATAGCGTTTAAACGTCGAAATATCTCCAACGGCATGGAAACTACAGAGAATTTTCGCTAAAATTGGATGAAAGATCACGTTTT
Organism: Bombus dahlbomii; assembly: GCA_037178635.1. Classification (NCBI taxonomy): domain Eukaryota; kingdom Metazoa; phylum Arthropoda; class Insecta; order Hymenoptera; family Apidae; genus Bombus; species Bombus dahlbomii. Next base: position 5,157,197 of record CM074117.1, read on the forward strand.
GCGTGCGCCTGGGCTTGTCTGGACGATGAAAAAGGATTGTTCTGCATGCGGCGTGTAAAACCTGGCGAAAATAGCGTTTAAAAGTTGAAATATCTCCAGCGGAATGAAAATTACAGAGAATTTTCGTTAAAATTCTATGAATGATCTCGTTTTGCGTGCGCTTGGGCTTGTTTCCGCGCTGGAAGATGCTTCCACTGCATTTGGCGTGGAAAACTGAGTTAAAATAGCGCTAAAACGTCGAAATATCTCCAACGGCATGGAAATTACAGAGAATTTTCGTTAAAATTCTATGAATGATCTCGTTTTGCGTGCGCTTGGGCTTGTTTCCACGCTGGAAGATGCTTCCACTGCATTTGGCGTGTAAGTCTGAGTTAAAATAGCGTTTAAACGTCGAAATATCTCCAACGGCATGGAAACTACAGAGGATTTTCGCTAAAATTGGATGAAAGATCACGTTTTGCGTGCGCCTGGGCTTGTTTGGACGATGAAAAAGGATTGTTCTGCATGCGGCGTGTAAAACCTGGCGAAAAAGCGTTTAAAAGTTGAAATATCTCCAGCGGAATGAAAATTACAGAGAATTTTCGTTAAAATTCTAGGAATGATCTCGTTTTGCGTGCGCTTGGGCTTGTTTCCACGCTGGAAGATGCTTCCACTGCATTTGGCGTGGAAAACTGAGTTAAAATAGCGCTAAAACGTCGAAATATCTCCAACGGCATGGAAATTACAGAGAATTTTCGTTAAAATTCTATGAATGATCTCGTTTTGCGTGCGCTTGGGCTTGTTTCCACGCTGGAAGATGCTTCCACTGCATGCGGCGTGTAAAACCTGGCGAAAAAGCGTTTAAAAGTTGAAATATCTCCAGCGGAATGAAAATTACAGAGAATTTTCGTTAAAATTCCATGAATGATCTCGTTTTGCGTGCGCTTGGGCTTGTTTCCACGCTGGAAGATGCTTTCACTGCATTTGGCGTGGAAAACTGAGTTAAAATAGCGCTGAAACGTCGAAATATCTCCAACGGCATGGAAACAACAGAGAATTTTCGTTAAAATTGGATAGATGAACGCCTTTTGCGTGGGCCTGGGCTTGTTTGGACGATGAAAAAGGATTGTACTGCATTCGGCGTGTAAAATCTGGCGAAAATAGCGTTTGAACGTCGAAATATCTTCAACGGGATGGATATAACAGAGAATTTTCATTAAAATTCTATGAATGATCGCGTTTTGCTTGCGCCTGGGCTTGTTTCCACGTTGAAAGAGACTTCCACTGCATTTGGCGTGGAAAACTGAGTTAAAAGAGCGCTGAAACGTCGAAATATCTCTAACGGCATGGAAACTACAGAGAATTTTCGCTAAAATTGGATGAAAGATCACATTTTGCGTGCGCCTGGGCTTGTTTGGACGATGAAAAAGGATTGTTCTGCATAGGGCGTGTAAAACCTGGCGAAAATAGCGTTTAAACGTTGAAATATCCCCAGCGGAATGAAAATTACAGAGAATTTTCGTTAAAATTGGATGAAAGATCGCGTTTTGCGTGCGAGTATGCTTGTTTCCATGCTGAAGGAGGCTTCCACTGCATTTGGCGTGCAAAATTGAGTTAAAAGAGCGCTGAAACGTCGAAATATCTCCAACGGCATGGAAACAACAGAGAATTTTTGTTAAAATTCTATGAATAATCGCGATTTTCATGCGCCTGGGCTTGTTTCCACGCTGACAGATGCTTCCACTGCATTTGGCGTGGAAAACTGAGTTAAAATAGCGCTAAAACGTCGAAATATCTCCAACGGCATGGAAATTACAGAGAGTTTTCGTTAAAATTCTATGAATGATCGCTTTTTGCGTGCGCCTGGGCTTGTTTCCACGCTGACAGATGCTTCCACTGCATTTGGCGTGGAAAACTGAGTTAAAATAGCGCTATAACGTCGAAGTATCTTCAACGGGATGGAAACTACAGAGAATTTTTGTTAAAATTCTATGAATGATCGCGATTTTCATGCGCCTGTGCTCGTTTGCACACTGAAAGAGACTTCCACTGCATTTGGCGTGTAAAACTGAGTTAAAATAGCGATCAAACGTCGGAATATCTCCAACGGGATGGATATAACAGAGAATTTTCATTAAAATTCTATGAATGTTCGCGTTTTGCTTGCGCCTCGGCTTGTTGCCACGCTGAAAGAGACTTCCACTGCATTTGGCGTGTAAAATTGAGTTAAAATAGCGTTTAAACGTCGAAATATCTCCAACGGCATGGAAACTACAGAGGATTTTCGCTAAAATTGGATGAAAGATCACGTTTTGCGTGCGCCTGGGCTTGTCTGGACGATGAAAAAGGATTGTTCTGCATGCGGCGTGTAAAACCTGGCGAAAATAGCGTTTAAAAGTTGAAATATCTCCAGCGGAATGAAAATTACAGAGAATTTTCGTTAAAATTCTATGAATGATCTCGTTTTGCGTGCGCTTGGGCTTGTTTCCGCGCTGGAAGATGCTTCCACTGCATTTGGCGTGGAAAACTGAGTTAAAATAGCGCTAAAACGTCGAAATATCTCCAACGGCATGGAAATTACAGAGAATTTTCGTTAAAATTCTATGAATGATCTCGTTTTGCGTGCGCTTGGGCTTGTTTCCACGCTGGAAGATGCTTCCACTGCATTTGGCGTGGAAAACTGAGTTAAAATAGCGCTGAAACGTCGAAATATCTCCAACGGCATGGAAATTACAGAGAATTTTCGTTAAAATTCTATGAATGATCTCGTTTTGCGTGCGCGTAGGCTTGTTTCCACTCTGAAAGATGCTTCCACTGCATTTGGCGTGTAAAATTGAGTTAAATAAGCGCTGAAACGTCGAAATATCTCCAACGAGATGGGTATAACAGAGAATTTTCATTAAAATTCTATGAATGATCTCGTTTTGCGTGCGCTTGGACTTGTTTCCACGCTGGAAGATGCTTCCACTGCATTTGGCGTGTAAGTCTGAGTTAAAATTGCGTTTAAACGTCGAAATATCTCCAACGGCATGGAAACTACAGAGAATTTTCACTAAAATTGGATGAAAGATCACGTTTTGCGTGCGCCTGGGCTTGTTTGGACGATGAAAAAGGATTGTTCTGCATGCGGCGTGTAAAACCTGGCGAAAAAGCGTTTAAAAGTTGAAATATCTCCAGCGGAATGAAAATTACAGAGAATTTTCGTTAAAATTCTATGAATGATCTCGTTTTGCGTGCGCTTGGGCTTGTTTCCACGCTGGAAGATGCTTCCACTGCATTTGGCGTGGAAAACTGAGTTAAAATAGCGCTAAAACGTCGAAATATCTCCAACGGCATGGAAATTACAGAGAATTTTCGTTAAAATTCTATGAATGATCTCGTTTTGCGTGCGCTTGGGCTTGTTTCCACGCTGGAAGATGCTTCCACTGCATGCGGCGTGTAAAACCTGGCGAAAATAGCGTTTAAAAGTTGAAATATCTCCAGCGGAATGAAAATTACAGAGAATTTTCGTTAAAATTCTATGAATAATCTCGTTTTGCGTGCGCTTGGGCTTGTTTCCACGCTGGAAGATGCTTCCACTGCATTTGGCGTGTAAAACTGAGTTAAATGAGCGCTGAAACGTCGAAATATCTCCAACGGGATGAATATTACAGAGAATTTTCGTTAAAATTCTATGAATGATCGCGTTTTGCGTGCGCCTAGGCTTGTTTCCACGCTGAAGGAGGCTTCCACTGCATTTGGCGTGTAAATCTGTGTTAAAAGAGCGCTGAAACTTCGAAGTGTCTCCAACGGCATGGAAATTACAGAGAATTTTCGTTAAAATTCTATGAATGATCACGTTTTGCGTGCGGCTGTGCTTGTTTCCACGCTGAAAGAGACTTCCACTGCATTTGGCGTGTAAAATTGAGTTAAAATAGCGTTTAAACGTCGAAATATCTCCAACGGCATGGAAACTACAGAGAATTTTCGCTAAAATTGGATGACAGATCACGTTTTGCGTGCGCCTGGGCTTGTTTGGACGATGAAAAAGGATTGTACTGCATTCGGCGTGTAAAATCTGGCGAAAATAGCGTTTAAACGTCGAAATATCTCCAACGGGATGGATATAACAGAGAATTTTCGTTAAAATTCCATGAATGATCGCGTTTTGCGTGCGCTTGGGCTTGTTTCCACTCTGAAGGATGCTTCCACTGCATTTGGCGTGTAAAACTGAGTTAAATGAGCGCTGAAACGTCGAAATATCTCCAACGGGATGAAAATTACAGAGAATTTTCGTTAAAATTCTATGAATGATCGCGTTTTGCGTGCGCCTAGGCTTGTTTCCACACTGAAAGATGCTTCCACTGCATTTGGCGTGTAAAACTGAGTTAAATGATCGCTGAAACGTCGAAATATCTCCAACGGGATGAAAATTACAGAGAATTTTCGTTAAAATTCTATGAATGATCGCGTTTTGCGTGCGCCTGGGCTTGTTGCCACGCTGAAAGAGACTTCCACTGCATTTGGCGTGTAAAATTGAGTTAAAATAGCGTTTAAACGTCGAAATATCTCCAACGGCATGGAAACTACAGAGAATTTTCGCTAAAATTGGATGAAAGATCACGTTTTGCGTGCGCCTGGGCTTGTTTGGACGATGAAAAGGGATTGTTCTGCATGCGGCGTGTAAAACCTGGCGAAAATAGCATTTAAAATTTGAAATATCTCCAGCGGAATGAAAATTACAGAGAATTTTCGTTAAAATTCTGTGAATGATCGCGTTTTGCGTGCCCCTGGGCTTGTTGCCACGCTGAAAGAGACTTCCACTGCATTTGGCGTGTAAAATTGAGTTAAAATAGCGATTAAACGTCGAAATATCTGCTACGGCATGGAAATTACAGAGAATTTTCGTTAAAATTCTATGAATGATCGCGTTTTGCGTGCTATTGGACTTGTTTCCACGCTGGAAGATGCTTCCACTGCATTTGGCGTGTAAAATTGAGTTAAAATAGCGTTTAAACGTCGAAATATCTTCATCGCGATGGAAACTACAGAGAATTTTTGTTAAAATTCTGTGAATGATCGCGTTTTGCGTGCGCCTAGGCTTGTTTCCACGCTGAAAGAGACTTCCACTGCATTTGGCGTGTAAAATTAAGTTAAAATTGCGCTAAAACGTCGAAATATCTCCAACGGCATGGAAATTACAGAGAATTTTCGTTAAAATTCTATGAATGATCGCGTTTTGCGTGCGCTTGGGCTTGTTTCCACGCTGGAAGATGCTTCCACTGCATTTGGCGTGTAAAACTGAGTTAAATGAGCGCTGAAACGTCGAAATATCTCCAACGAGATGGGTATAACAGAGAATTTTCATTAAAATTCTATGAATGATCGCGTTTTGCGTGCGCCCAGGCTTGTTTCCACTCTGAAAGATGCTTCCACTGCATTTGGCGTGTAATACTGAGTTAAAATAGCGTTTAAACGTCGAAATATCATCAACGGGATGGAAACTACAGAGAATTTTTGTTAAAATTCTGTGAATGATCGCGTTTTGCGTGCGCCTGGGCTTGTTTCCACGTTGAAAGAGACTTCCACTGCATTTGGCGTGGAAAACTGAGTTAAAAGAGCGCTGAAACGTCGAAATATCTCTAACGGCATGGAAACTACAGAGAATTTTCGCTAAAATTGGATGAAAGATCACATTTTGCGTGCGCCTGGGCTTGTTTGGACGATGAAAAAGGATTGTTCTGCATGGGGCGTGTAAAACCTGGCGAAAATAGCGTTTAAACGTTGAAATATCCCCAGCGGAATGAAAATTACAGAGAATTTTCGTTAAAATTGGATGAAAGATCGCGTTTTGCGTGCGAGTATGCTTGTTTCCATGCTGAAGGAGGCTTCCACTGCATTTGGCGTGCAAAATTGAGTTAAAAGAGCGATGAAACGTCGAAATATCTCCAACGGGATGGAAATTACAGAGAATTTTCGTTAAAATTGGATAGATGAACGCCTTTTGCGTGCGCCTGGGCTTGTTTGGACGATGAAAAAGGATTGTACTGCATTCGGCGTGTAAAATCTGGTGAAAATAGCGTTTAAACGTTGAAATATCTCCAACGGCATGGAAATTACAGAGAATTTTCGTTAAAATTCTATGAATTATCGCGTTTTGCGTGCGCCTGGGCTTGTTGCCACGCTGAAAGAGACTTCCACTGCATTTAGCGTGTAAAATTGAGTTAAAATAGCGTTTAAACGTCGAAATATCTCCAACGGCATGGAAATTACAGAGAATTTTCGCTAAAATTGGATAGATGAACGCCTTCTGCGTGGGCCTGGGCTTGTTTGGACGATGAAAAAGGATTGTACTGCATACGGCGTGTAAAATATGGCGAAAATAGCGTTTGAACGTCGAAATATCTCCAACGGGATGGATATAACAGAGAATTTTCATTAAAATTCTATGAATGATCGCGTTTTGCTTGCGCCTCGGCTTGTTGCCACGCTGGAAGATGCTTCCACTGCATTTGGCGTGTAAAATTGAGTTAAAATAGCGCTAAAACGTCGAAATATCTCCAACGGCATGGAAATTACACAGAATTTTCGTTAAAATTCTATGAATGATCGCGTTTTGCGTGCGCTTGGGCTTGTTTCGACGCTGGAAGATGCTTCCACTGCATTTGGCGTGTAATGCTGAGTTAAAATAGCGTTTAAACGTCGAAATATCTGCTAGGGCATGGAAATTACAGAGAATTTTCGTTAAAATTCTATGAATGATCTCGTTTTGCGTGCGCGTGGGCTTGTTTCCACTCTGAAAGATGCTTCCACTGCATTTGGCGTGTAAAACTGAGTTAAATGAGCGCTGAAACGTCGAAATATCTCCAAGGGGATGAAAATTACAGAGAATTTTCGTTAAAATTCTATGAATGATCGCGTTTTGCGTGCGCCTAGGCTTGTTTCCACACTGAAAGAGACTTCCACTGCATTTGCCGTGTAAAATTGAGTTAAAAGAACGCTGAAACGTTGAAATATCTTCAACGGGATAGAAACTACAGAGAATTTTTGTTAAAATTCTGTGAATGATCGCGTTTTGCGTGCGCCTGGGGTTGTTGCCACGCTGAAAGAGACTTCCACTGCATTTGCCGTGTAAAATTGAGTTAAAAGAACGCTGAAACGTTGAAATATCTTCAACGGGATAGAAACTACAGAGAATTTTTGTTAAAATTCTGTGAATGATCGCGTTTTGCGTGCGCCTGGGGTTGTTGCCACGCTGAAAGAGACTTCCACTGCATTTGGCGTGTAAAATTGAGTTAAAATAGCGTTTAAACGTCGAACTATCTCCAACGGCATGGAAACTACAGAGAATTTTCGCTAAAATTGGATGAAAGATCACGTTTTGCGTGCGCCTGGGCTTGTTTGGACGATGAAAAAGGATTGTTCTGCATGCGGCGTGTAAAATATGGCGAAAATAGCGTTTGAACGTCGAAATATCTCCAACGGGATGGATATAACAGAGAATTTTCATTAAAATTCTATGAATGATCGCGTTTTGCTTGCGCCTCGGCTTGTTGCCACGCTGGAAGATGCTTCCACTGCATTTGGCGTGTAAAATTGAGTTAAAATAGCGCTAAAACGTCGAAATATCTCCAACGGCATGGAAATTACACAGAATTTTCGTTAAAATTCTATGAATGATCGCGTTTTGCGTGCGCTTGGGCTTGTTTCCACGCTGGAAGATGCTTCCACTGCATTTGGCGTGTAATGCTGAGTTAAAATAGCGTTTAAACGTCGAAATATCTGCTAGGGCATGGAAATTACAGAGAATTTTCGTTAAAATTCTATGAATGATCTCGTTTTGCGTGCGCGTGGGCTTGTTTCCACTCTGAAAGATGCTTCCACTGCATTTGGCGTGTAAAACTGAGTTAAATGAGCGCTGAAACGTCGAAATATCTCCAAGGGGATGAAAATTACAGAGAATTTTCGTTAAAATTCTATGAATGATCGCGTTTTGCGTGCGCCTAGGCTTGTTTCCACACTGAAAGAGACTTCCACTGCATTTGCCGTGTAAAATTGAGTTAAAAGAACGCTGAAACGTTGAAATATCTTCAACGGGATAGAAACTACAGAGAATTTTTGTTAAAATTCTGTGAATGATCGCGTTTTGCGTGCGCCTGGGGTTGTTGCCACGCTGAAAGAGACTTGCACTGCATTTGGCGTGTAAAATTGAGTTAAAATAGCGTTTAAACGTCGAACTATCTCCAACGGCATGGAAACTACAGAGAATTTTCGCTAAAATTGGATGAAAGATCACGTTTTGCGTGCGCCTGGGCTTGTTTGGACGATGAAAAAGGATTGTTCTGCATGCGGCGTGTAAAACCTGGCGAAAATAGCGTTTAGAAGTTGAAATATCTCCAGCGGAATGAAAATTACAGAGAATTTTCGTTAAAATTGGATGAGAGATCGCGTTTTGCGTGCGAGTATGCTTGTTTCCATGCTGAAGGAGGCTTCCACTGCATTTGGCGTGCAAAATTGAGTTAAAAGAGCGCTGAAACGTCGAAATATCTCCAACGGCATGGAAACAACAGAGAATTTTTGTTAAAATTCTATGAATGATCGCGATTTTCATGCGCCTGGGCTTGTTTCCACGCTGACAGATGCTTCCACTGCATTTGGCGTGGAAAACTGAGTTAAAATAGCGCTAAAACGTCGAAATATCTCCAACGGCATGGAAATTACAGAGAATTTTCGTTAAAATTCTATGAATGATCGCGTTTTGCGTGCGCCTGGGCTTGTTGCCACGCTGAAAGAGACTTCCACTGCATTTGGCGTGTAAAATTGAGTTAAAATAGCGTTTAAACGTCGAAATATCTCCAACGGCATGGAAACTACAGAGAATTTTCGCTAAAATTGGATGAAAGATCACGTTTTGCGTGCGCCTGGGCTTGTTTGGACGATGAAAAGGGATTGTTCTGCATGCGGCGTGTAAAACCTGGCGAAAATAGCTTTTAAAATTTGAAATATCTCCAGCGGAATGAAAATTACAGAGAATTTTCGTTAAAATTCTGTGAATGATCGCGTTTTGCGTGCCCCTGGGCTTGTTGCCACGCTGAAAGAGACTTCCACTGCATTTGGCGTGTAAAATTGAGTTAAAATAGCGATTAAACGTCGAAATATCTGCTACGGCATGGAAATTACAGAGAATTTTCGTTAAAATTCTATGAATGATCGCGTTTTGCGTGCTATTGGACTTGTTTCCACGCTGGAAGATGCTTCCACTGCATTTGGCGTGTAAAATTGAGTTAAAATAGCGTTTAAACGTCGAAATATCTTCATCGCGATGGAAACTACAGAGAATTTTTGTTAAAATTCTGTGAATGATCGCGTTTTGCGTGCGCCTAGGCTTGTTTCCACGCTGAAAGAGACTTCCACTGCATTTGGCGTGTAAAATTAAGTTAAAATTGCGCTAAAACGTCGAAATATCTCCAACGGCATGGAAATTACAGAGAATTTTCGTTAAAATTCTATGAATGATCGCGTTTTGCGTGCGCTTGGGCTTGTTTCCACGCTGGAAGATGCTTCCACTGCATTTGGCGTGTAAAACTGAGTTAAATGAGCGCTGAAACGTCGAAATATCTCCAACGAGATGGGTATAACAGAGAATTTTCCTTAAAATTCTATGAATGATCGCGTTTTGCGTGCGCCCAGGCTTGTTTCCACTCTGAAAGATGCTTCCACTGCATTTGGCGTGTAATACTGAGTTAAAATAGCGTTTAAACGTCGAAATATCATCAACGGGATGGAAACTACAGAGAATTTTTGTTAAAATTCTGTGAATGATCGCGTTTTGCGTGCGCCTGGGCTTGTTTCCACGTTGAAAGAGACTTCCACTGCATTTGGCGTGGAAAACTGAGTTAAAAGAGCGCTGAAACGTCGAAATATCTCTAACGGCATGGAAACTACAGAGAATTTTCGCTAAAATTGGATGAAAGATCACATTTTGCGTGCGCCTGGGCTTGTTTGGACGATGAAAAAGGATTGTTCTGCATGGGGCGTGTAAAACCTGGCGAAAATAGCGTTTAAACGTTGAAATATCCCCAGCGGAATGAAAATTACAGAGAATTTTCGTTAAAATTGGATGAAAGATCGCGTTTTGCGTGCGAGTATGCTTGTTTCCATGCTGAAGGAGGCTTCCACTGCATTTGGCGTGTAAAATTGAGTTAAAATAGCGTTTAAACGTCGAAATATCTCCAACGGCATGGAAATTACAGAGAATTTTCGCTAAAATTGGATAGATGAACGCCTTCTGCGTGGGCCTGGGCTTGTTTGGACGATGAAAAAGGATTGTACTGCATTCGGCGTGTAAAATATGGCGAAAATAGCGTTTGAACGTCGAAATATCTCCAACGGGATGGATATAACAGAGAATTTTCATTAAAATTCTATGAATGATCGCGTTTTGCTTGCGCCTCGGCTTGTTGCCACGCTGGAAGATGCTTCCACTGCATTTGGCGTGTAAAATTGAGTTAAAATAGCGCTAAAACGTCGAAATATCTCCAACGGCATGGAAATTACACAGAATTTTCGTTAAAATTCTATGAATGATCGCGTTTTGCGTGCGCTTGGGCTTGTTTCGACGCTGGAAGATGCTTCCACTGCATTTGGCGTGTAATGCTGAGTTAAAATAGCGTTTAAACGTCGAAATATCTGCTAGGGCATGGAAATTACAGAGAATTTTCGTTAAAATTCTATGAATGATCTCGTTTTGCGTGCGCGTGGGCTTGTTTCCACTCTGAAAGATGCTTCCACTGCATTTGGCGTGTAAAACTGAGTTAAATGAGCGCTGAAACGTCGAAATATCTCCAAGGGGATGAAAATTACAGAGAATTTTCGTTAAAATTCTATGAATGATCGCGTTTTGCGTGCGCCTGGGGTTGTTGCCACGCTGAAAGAGACTTCCACTGCATTTGCCGTGTAAAATTGAGTTAAAAGAACGCTGAAACGTTGAAATATCTTCAACGGGATAGAAACTACAGAGAATTTTTGTTAAAATTCTGTGAATGATCGCGTTTTGCGTGCGCCTGGGGTTGTTGCCACGCTGAAAGAGACTTCCACTGCATTTGGCGTGTAAAATTGAGTTAAAATAGCGTTTAAACGTCGAACTATCTCCAACGGCATGGAAACTACAGAGAATTTTCGCTAAAATTGGATGAAAGATCACGTTTTGCGTGCGCCTGGGCTTGTTTGGACGATGAAAAAGGATTGTTCTGCATGCGGCGTGTAAAATATGGCGAAAATAGCGTTTGAACGTCGAAATATCTCCAACGGGATGGATATAACAGAGAATTTTCATTAAAATTCTATGAATGATCGCGTTTTGCTTGCGCCTCGGCTTGTTGCCACGCTGGAAGATGCTTCCACTGCATTTGGCGTGTAAAATTGAGTTAAAATAGCGCTAAAACGTCGAAATATCTCCAACGGCATGGAAATTACACAGAATTTTCGTTAAAATTCTATGAATGATCGCGTTTTGCGTGCGCTTGGGCTTGTTTCCACGCTGGAAGATGCTTCCACTGCATTTGGCGTGTAATGCTGAGTTAAAATAGCGTTTAAACGTCGAAATATCTGCTAGGGCATGGAAATTACAGAGAATTTTCGTTAAAATTCTATGAATGATCTCGTTTTGCGTGCGCGTGGGCTTGTTTCCACTCTGAAAGATGCTTCCACTGCATTTGGCGTGTAAAACTGAGTTAAATGAGCGCTGAAACGTCGAAATATCTCCAAGGGGATGAAAATTACAGAGAATTTTCGTTAAAATTCTATGAATGATCGCGTTTTGCGTGCGCCTAGGCTTGTTTCCACACTGAAAGAGACTTCCACTGCATTTGCCGTGTAAAATTGAGTTAAAAGAACGCTGAAACGTTGAAATATCTTCAACGGGATAGAAACTACAGAGAATTTTTGTTAAAATTCTGTGAATGATCGCGTTTTGCGTGCGCCTGGGGTTGTTGCCACGCTGAAAGAGACTTGCACTGCATTTGGCGTGTAAAATTGAGTTAAAATAGCGTTTAAACGTCGAACTATCTCCAACGGCATGGAAACTACAGAGAATTTTCGCTAAAATTGGATGAAAGATCACGTTTTGCGTGCGCCTGGGCTTGTTTGGACGATGAAAAAGGATTGTTCTGCATGCGGCGTGTAAAACCTGGCGAAAATAGCGTTTAGAAGTTGAAATATCTCCAGCGGAATGAAAATTACAGAGAATTTTCGTTAAAATTGGATGAGAGATCGCGTTTTGCGTGCGAGTATGCTTGTTTCCATGCTGAAGGAGGCTTCCACTGCATTTGGCGTGCAAAATTGAGTTAAAAGAGCGCTGAAACGTCGAAATATCTCCAACGGCATGGAAACAACAGAGAATTTTTGTTAAAATTCTATGAATGATCGCGATTTTCATGCGCCTGGGCTTGTTTCCACGCTGACAGATGCTTCCACTGCATTTGGCGTGGAAAACTGAGTTAAAATAGCGCTAAAACGTCGAAATATCTCCAACGGCATGGAAATTACAGAGAATTTTCGTTAAAATTCTATGAATGATCGCGTTTTGCGTGCGCCTGGGCTTGTTGCCACGCTGAAAGAGACTTCCACTGCATTTGGCGTGTAAAATTGAGTTAAAATAGCGTTTAAACGTCGAAATATCTTCATCGCGATGGAAACTACAGAGAATTTTTGTTAAAATTCTGTGAATGATCGCGTTTTGCGTGCGCCTAGGCTTGTTTCCACGCTGAAAGAGACTTCCACTGCATTTGGCGTGTAAAATTAAGTTAAAATTGCGCTAAAACGTCGAAATATCTCCAACGGCATGGAAATTACAGAGAATTTTCGTTAAAATTCTATGAATGATCGCGTTTTGCGTGCGCTTGGGCTTGTTCCCACGCTGGAAGATGCTTCCACTGCATTTGGCGTGTAAAACTGAGTTAAATGAGCGCTGAAACGTCGAAATATCTCCAACGAGATGGGTATAACAGAGAATTTTCATTAAAATTCTATGAATGATCGCGTTTTGCGTGCGCCCAGGCTTGTTTCCACTCTGAAAGATGCTTCCACTGCATTTGGCGTGTAATACTGAGTTAAAATAGCGTTTAAACGTCGAAATATCTTCAACGGCATGGAAATTACAGAGAATTTTCGTTAAAATTCTATGAATGATCGCGTTTTGCGTGCGACCAGGCTTGTTTCCATGCTGAAGGAGGCTTCCACTGCATTTGGCGTGAAAACTGAGTTAAAATAGCGCTAAAACGTCGAAATATCTCCAACGGCATGGAAATTACAGAGAATTTTCGTTAAAATTCTATGAATGATCGCGTTTTGCGTGCGCTTGGGCTTGTTTCCACGCTGGAAGATGCTTCCACTGCATTTGCCGTGTAATACTGAGTTAAAATAGCGTTTAAACGTCGAAATATCATCAACGGGATGGAAACTAGAGAGAATTTTTGTTAAAATTCTGTGAATGATCGCGTTTTGCGTGCGCCTGGGCTTGTTTCCACGTTGAAAGAGACTTCCACTGCATTTGGCGTGGAAAACTGAGTTAAAAGAGCGCTGAAACGTCGAAATATCTCTAACGGCATGGAAACTACAGAGAATTTTCGCTAAAATTGGATGAAAGATCACATTTTGCGTGCGCCTGGGCTTGTTTGGACGATGAAAAAGGATTGTTCTGCATGGGGCGTGTAAAACCTGGCGAAAATAGCGTTTAAACGTTGAAATATCCCCAGCGGAATGAAAATTACAGAGAATTTTCGTTAAAATTCCATGAATGATCTCGTTTTGCGTGCGCTTGGGCTTGTTTCCACGCTGGAAGATGCTTCCACTGCATTTGGCGTGGAAAACTGAGTTAAAATAGCGCTGAAACGTCGAAATATCTCCAACGGCATGGAAACAACAGAGAATTTTCGTTAAAATTGGATAGATGAACGCCTTTTGCGTGGGCCTGGGCTTGTTTGGACGATGAAAAAGGATTGTACTGCATTCGGCGTGTAAAATCTGGCGAAAATAGCGTTTGAACGTCGAAATATCTCCAACGGGATGGATATAACAGAGAGTTTTCATTAAAATTCTATGAATGATCGCGTTTTGCTTGCGCCTGGGCTTGTTTCCACGTTGAAAGAGACTTCCACTGCATTTGGCGTGGAAAACTGAGTTAAAAGAGCGCTGAAACGTCGAAATATCTCTAACGGCATGGAAACTACAGAGAATTTTCGCTAAAATTGGATGAAAGATCACATTTTGCGTGCGCCTGGGCTTGTTTGGACGATGAAAAAGGATTGTTCTGCATGGGGCGTGTAAAACCTGGCGAAAATAGCGTTTAAACGTTGAAATATCCCCAGCGGAATGAAAATTACAGAGAATTTTCGTTAAAATTGGATGAAAGATCGCGTTTTGCGTGCGAGTATGCTTGTTTGCATGCTGAAGGAGGCTTCCACTGCATTTGGCGTGCAAAATTGAGTTAAAAGAGCGCTGAAACGTCGAAATATCTCCAACGGGATGGAAATTACAGAGAATTTTCGTTAAAATTGGATAGATGAACGCCTTTTGCGTGCGCCTGGGCTTGTTTGGACGATGAAAAAGGATTGTACTGCATTCGGCGTGTAAAATCTGGTGAAAATAGCGTTTAAACGTTGAAATATCTCCAACGGCATGGAAATTACAGAGAATTTTCGTTAAAATTCTATGAATTATCGCGTTTTGCGTGCGCCTGGGCTTGTTGCCACGCTGAAAGAGACTTCCACTGCATTTAGCGTGTAAAATTGAGTTAAAATAGCGTTTAAACGTCGAAATATCTCCAACGGCATGGAAATTACAGAGAATTTTCGCTAAAATTGGATAGATGAACGCCTTCTGCGTGGGCCTGGGCTTGTTTGGACGATGAAAAAGGATTGTACTGCATTCGGCGTGTAAAATATGGCGAAAATAGCGTTTGAACGTCGAAATATCTCCAACGGGATGGATATAACAGAGAATTTTCATTAAAATTCTATGAATGATCGCGTTTTGCTTGCGCCTCGGCTTGTTGCCACGCTGGACGATGCTTCCACTGCATTTGGCGTGTAAAATTGAGTTAAAATAGCGCTAAAACGTCGAAATATCTCCAACGGCATGGAAATTACACAGAATTTTCGTTAAAATTCTATGAATGATCGCGTTTTGCGTGCGCTTGGGCTTGTTTCCACGCTGGAAGATGCTTCCACTGCATTTGGCGTGTAATGCTGAGTTAAAATAGCGTTTAAACGTCGAAATATCTGCTAGGGCATGGAAATTACAGAGAATTTTCGTTAAAATTCTATGAATGATCTCGTTTTGCGTGCGCTTGGGCTTGTTTCCGCGCTGGAAGATGCTTCCACTGCATTTGGCGTGGAAAACTGAGTTAAATGAGCGCTGAAACGTCGAAATATCTCCAAGGGGATGAAAATTACAGAGAATTTTCGTTAAAATTCTATGAATGATCGCGTTTTGCGTGCGCCTAGGCTTGTTTCCACACTGAAAGAGACTTCCACTGCATTTGCCGTGTAAAATTGAGTTAAAAGAACGCTGAAACGTTGAAATATCTTCAACGGGATAGAAACTACAGAGAATTTTTGTTAAAATTCTGTGAATGATCGCGTTTTGCGTGCGCCTGGGGTTGTTGCCACGCTGAAAGAGACTTCCACTGCATTTGGCGTGTAAAATTGAGTTAAAATAGCGTTTAAACGTCGAACTATCTCCAACGGCATGGAAACTACAGAGAATTTTCGCTAAAATTGGATGAAAGATCACGTTTTGCGTGCGCCTGGGCTTGTTTGGACGATGAAAAAGGATTGTTCTGCATGCGGCGTGTAAAACCTGGCGAAAATAGCGTTTAGAAGTTGAAATATCTCCAGCGGAATGAAAATTACAGAGAATTTTCGTTAAAATTGGATGAAAGATCGCGTTTTGCGTGCGAGTATGCTTGTTTCCATGCTGAAGGAGGCTTCCACTGCATTTGGCGTGTAAAATTAAGTTAAAATTGCGCTAAAACGTCGAAATATCTCCAACGGCATGGAAATTACAGAGAATTTTCGTTAAAATTCTATGAATGATCGCGTTTTGCGTGCGCTTGGGCTTGTTCCCACGCTGGAAGATGCTTCCACTGCATTTGGCGTGTAAAACTGAGTTAAATGAGCGCTGAAACGTCGAAATATCTCCAACGAGATGGGTATAACAGAGAATTTTCATTAAAATTCTATGAATGATCGCGTTTTGCGTGCGCCCAGGCTTGTTTCCACTCTGAAAGATGCTTCCACTGCATTTGGCGTGTAATACTGAGTTAAAATAGCGTTTAAACGTCGAAATATCTTCAACGGCATGGAAATTACAGAGAATTTTCGTTAAAATTCTATGAATGATCGCGTTTTGCGTGCGACCAGGCTTGTTTCCATGCTGAAGGAGGCTTCCACTGCATTTGGCGTGAAAACTGAGTTAAAATAGCGCTAAAACGTCGAAATATCTCCAACGGCATGGAAATTACAGAGAATTTTCGTTAAAATTCTATGAATGATCGCGTTTTGCGTGCGCTTGGGCTTGTTTCCACGCTGGAAGATGCTTCCACTGCATTTGCCGTGTAATACTGAGTTAAAATAGCGTTTAAACGTCGAAATATCATCAACGGGATGGAAACTAGAGAGAATTTTTGTTAAAATTCTGTGAATGATCGCGTTTTGCGTGCGCCTGGGCTTGTTTCCACGTTGAAAGAGACTTCCACTGCATTTGGCGTGGAAAACTGAGTTAAAAGAGCGCTGAAACGTCGAAATATCTCTAACGGCATGGAAACTACAGAGAATTTTCGCTAAAATTGGATGAAAGATCACATTTTGCGTGCGCCTGGGCTTGTTTGGACGATGAAAAAGGATTGTTCTGCATGGGGCGTGTAAAACCTGGCGAAAATAGCGTTTAAACGTTGAAATATCCCCAGCGGAATGAAAATTACAGAGAATTTTCGTTAAAATTCCATGAATGATCTCGTTTTGCGTGCGCTTGGGCTTGTTTCCACGCTGGAAGATGCTTCCACTGCATTTGGCGTGGAAAACTGAGTTAAAATAGCGCTGAAACGTCGAAATATCTCCAACGGCATGGAAACAACAGAGAATTTTCGTTAAAATTGGATAGATGAACGCCTTTTGCGTGGGCCTGGGCTTGTTTGGACGATGAAAAAGGATTGTACTGCATTCGGCGTGTAAAATCTGGCGAAAATAGCGTTTGAACGTCGAAATATCTCCAACGGGATGGATATAACAGAGAGTTTTCATTAAAATTCTATGAATGATCGCGTTTTGCTTGCGCCTGGGCTTGTTTCCACGTTGAAAGAGACTTCCACTGCATTTGGCGTGGAAAACTGAGTTAAAAGAGCGCTGAAACGTCGAAATATCTCTAACGGCATGGAAACTACAGAGAATTTTCTCTAAAATTGGATGAAAGATCACATTTTGCGTGCGCCTGGGCTTGTTTGGACGATGAAAAAGGATTGTTCTGCATGGGGCGTGTAAAACCTGGCGAAAATAGCGTTTAAACGTTGAAATATCCCCAGCGGAATGAAAATTACAGAGAATTTTCGTTAAAATTGGATGAAAGATCGCGTTTTGCGTGCGAGTATGCTTGTTTCCATGCTGAAGGAGGCTTCCACTGCATTTGGCGTGCAAAATTGAGTTAAAAGAGCGCTGAAACGTCGAAATATCTCCAACGGGATGGAAATTACAGAGAATTTTCGTTAAAATTGGATAGATGAACGCCTTTTGCGTGCGCCTGGGCTTGTTTGGACGATGAAAAAGGATTGTACTGCATTCGGCGTGTAAAATCTGGTGAAAATAGCGTTTAAACGTTGAAATATCTCCAACGGCATGGAAATTACAGAGAATTTTCGTTAAAATTCTATGAATTATCGCGTTTTGCGTGCGCCTGGGCTTGTTGCCACGCTGAAAGAGACTTCCACTGCATTTAGCGTGTAAAATTGAGTTAAAATAGCATTTAAACGTCGAAATATCTCCAACGGCATGGAAATTACAGAGAATTTTCGCTAAAATTGGATAGATGAACGCCTTCTGCGTGGGCCTGGGCTTGTTTGGACGATGAAAAAGGATTGTACTGCATTCGGCGTGTAAAATATGGCGAAAATAGCGTTTGAACGTCGAAATATCTCCAACGGGATGGATATAACAGAGAATTTTCATTAAAATTCTATGAATGATCGCGTTTTGCTTGCGCCTCGGCTTGTTGCCACGCTGGACGATGCTTCCACTGCATTTGGCGTGTAAAATTGAGTTAAAATAGCGCTAAAACGTCGAAATATCTCCAACGGCATGGAAATTACACAGAATTTTCGTTAAAATTCTATGAATGATCGCGTTTTGCGTGCGCTTGGGCTTGTTTCCACGCTGGAAGATGCTTCCACTGCATTTGGCGTGTAATGCTGAGTTAAAATAGCGTTTAAACGTCGAAATATCTGCTAGGGCATGGAAATTACAGAGAATTTTCGTTAAAATTCTATGAATGATCTCGTTTTGCGTGCGCGTGGGCTTGTTTGCACTCTGAAAGATGCTTCCACTGCATTTGGCGTGTAAAACTGAGTTAAATGAGCGCTGAAACGTCGAAATATCTCCAAGGGGATGAAAATTACAGAGAATTTTCGTTAAAATTCTATGAATGATCGCGTTTTGCGTGCGCCTAGGCTTGTTTCCACACTGAAAGAGACTTCCACTGCATTTGCCGTGTAAAATTGAGTTAAAAGAACGCTGAAACGTTGAAATATCTTCAACGGGATAGAAACTACAGAGAATTTTTGTTAAAATTCTGTGAATGATCGCGTTTTGCGTGCGCCTGGGGTTGTTGCCACGCTGAAAGAGACTTCCACTGCATTTGGCGTGTAAAATTGAGTTAAAATAGCGTTTAAACGTCGAACTATCTCCAACGGCATGGAAACTACAGAGAATTTTCGCTAAAATTGGATGAAAGATCACGTTTTGCGTGCGCCTGGGCTTGTTTGGACGATGAAAAAGGATTGTTCTGCATGCGGCGTGTAAAACCTGGCGAAAATAGCGTTTAGAAGTTGAAATATCTCCAGCGGAATGAAAATTACAGAGAATTTTCGTTAAAATTGGATGAAAGATCGCGTTTTGCGTGCGAGTATGCTTGTTTCCATGCTGAAGGAGGCTTCCACTGCATTTGGCGTGCAAAATTGAGTTAAAAGAGCGCTGAAACGTCGAAATATCTCCAACGGCATGGAAACAACAGAGAATTTTTGTTAAAATTCTATGAATGATCGCGATTTTCATGCGCCTGGGCTTGTTTCCACGCTGACAGATGCTTCCACTGCATTTGGCGTGGAAACTGAGTTAAAATAGCGCTAAAACGTCGAAATATCTCCAACGGCATGGAAATTACAGAGAATTTTCGTTAAAATTCTATGAATGATCGCTTTTTGCGTGCGCCTGGGCTTGTTTCCACGCTGACAGATGCTTCCACTGCATTTGGCGTGGAAAACTGAGTTAAAATAGCGCTATAACGTCGAAGTATCTTCAACGGGATGGAAACTACAGAGAATTTTTGTTAAAATTCTACGAATGATCGCGATTTTCATGCGCCTGTGCTCGTTTGCACACTGAAAGAGACTTCCACTGCATTAGGCGTGTAAAACTGAGTTAAAATAGCGATCAAACGTCGAAATATCTCCAACGGGATGGATATAACAGAGAATTTTCATTAAAATTCTATGAATGTTCGCGTTTTGCTTGCGCCTCGGCTTGTTGCCACGCTGAAAGAGACTTCCACTGCATTTGGCGTGAAAAATTGAGTTAAAATAGCGTTTAAACGTCGAAATATCTCCAACGGCATGGAAACTACAGAGAATTTTCGCTAAAATTGGATGAAAGATCACGTTTTGCGTGCGCCTGGGCTTGTTTGGACGATGAAAAAGGATTGTTCTGCATGCGGCGTGTAAAACCTGGCGAAAATAGCGTTTAAAAGTTGATATATCCCCAGCGGAATGAAAATTACAGAGAATTTTCGTTAAAATTGGATGAAAGATCGCGTTTTGCGTGCGAGTATGCTTGTTTCCATGCTGAAGGAGGCTTCCACTGCATTTGGCGTGCAAAATTGAGTTAAAAGAGCGCTGAAACGTCGAAATATCTCCAACGGGATGGAAATTACAGAGAATTTTCGTTAAAATTGGATAGATGAACGCCTTTTGCGTGCGCCTGGGCTTGTTTGGACGATGAAAAAGGATTGTACTGCATTCGGCGTGTAAAATCTGGTGAAAATAGCGTTTAAACGTTGAAATATCTCCAACGGCATGGAAATTACAGAGAATTTTCGTTAAAATTCTATGAATTATCGCGTTTTGCGCGCGCCTGGGCTTGTTGCCACGCTGAAAGAGACTTCCACTGCATTTGGCGTGTAAAATTGAGTTAAAATAGCGTTTAAACGTCGAAATATCTCCAACGGCATGGAAATTACAGAGAATTTTCGCTAAAATTGGATAGATGAACGCCTTCTGCGTGGGCCTGGGCTTGTTTGGACGATGAAAAAGGATTGTACTGCATTCGGCGTGTAAAATCTGGCGAAAATAGCGTTTGAACGTCGAAATATCTCCAACGGGATGGATATAACAGAGAATTTTCATTAAAATTCTATGAATGATCGCGTTTTGCTTGCGCCTCGGCTTGTTGCCACGCTGGAAGATGCTTCCACTGCATTTGGCGTGTAATGCTGAGTTAAAATAGCGTTTAAACGTCGAAATATCTGCTAGGGCATGGAAATTACAGAGAATTTTCGTTAAAATTGGATGAAAGATCTCGTTTTGCGTGCGCGTGGGCTTGTTTCCACTCTGAAAGATGCTTCCACTGCATTTGGCGTGTAAAACTGAGTTAAATGAGCGCTGAAACATCGAAATATCTCCAACGGGATGAAAATTACAGAGAATTTTCGTTAAAATTCTATGAATGATCGCGTTTTGCGTGCGCCTGGGCTTGTTTCCACGCTGACAGATGCTTCCACTGCATTTGGCGTGGAAAACTGAGTTAAAATAGCGCTATAACGTCGAAGTATCTTCAACGGGATGGAAACTACAGAGAATTTTTGTTAAAATTCTATGAATGATCGCGATTTTCATGCGCCTGTGCTCGTTTGCACACTGAAAGAGACTTCCACTGCATTTGGCGTGTAAAACTGAGTTAAAATAGCGATCAAACGTCGGAATATCTCCAACGGGATGGATATAACAGAGAATTTTCATTAAAATTCTATGAATGTTCGCGTTTTGCTTGCGCCTCGGCTTGTTGCCACGCTGAAAGAGACTTCCACTGCATTTGGCGTGTAAAATTGAGTTAAAATAGCGTTTAAACGTCGAAATATCTCCAACGGCATGGAAACTACAGAGGATTTTCGCTAAAATTGGATGAAAGATCACGTTTTGCGTGCGCCTGGGCTTGTCTGGACGATGAAAAAGGATTGTTCTGCATGCGGCGTGTAAAACCTGGCGAAAATAGCGTTTAAAAGTTGAAATATCTCCAGCGGAATGAAAATTACAGAGAATTTTCGTTAAAATTCTATGAATGATCTCGTTTTGCGTGCGCTTGGGCTTGTTTCCGCGCTGGAAGATGCTTCCACTGCATTTGGCGTAGAAAACTGAGTTAAAATAGCGCTAAAACGTCGAAATATCTCCAACGGCATGGAAATTACAGAGAATTTTCGTTAAAATTCTATGAATGATCTCGTTTTGCGTGCGCTTGGGCTTGTTTCCACGCTGGAAGATGCTTCCACTGCATTTGGCGTGTAAGTCTGAGTTAAAATTGCGTTTAAACGTCGAAATATCTCCAACGGCATGGAAACTACAGAGAATTTTCACTAAAATTGGATGAAAGATCACGTTTTGCGTGCGCCTGGGCTTGTTTGGACGATGAAAAAGGATTGTTCTGCATGCGGCGTGTAAAACCTGGCGAAAAAGCGTTTAAAAGTTGAAATATCTCCAGCGGAATGAAAATTACAGAGAATTTTCGTTAAAATTCCATGAATGATCTCGTTTTGCGTGCGCCTGGGCGTGTTTCCACGCTGACAGATGCTTCCACTGCATTTGGCGTGGAAAACTGAGTTAAAATAGCGCTATAACGTCGAAGTATCTTCAACGGGATGGAAACTACAGAGAATTTTTGTTAAAATTCTATGAATGATCGCGATTTTCATGCGCCTGTGCTCGTTTGCACACTGAAAGAGACTTCCACTGCATTTGGCGTGTAAAACTGAGTTAAATGAGCGCTGAAACGTCGAAATATCTCCAACGGGATGAAAATTACAGAGAATTTTCGTTAAAATTCTATGAATGATCGCGTTTTGCGTGCGCCTGGGCTTGTTGCCACGCTGAAAGAGACTTCCACTGCATTTGGCGTGTAAAATTGAGTTAAAATAGCGATTAAACGTCGAAATATCTGCTACGGCATGGAAATTACAGAGAATTTTCGTTAAAATTCTATGAATGATCGCGTTTTGCGTGCTATTGGGCTTGTTTCCACGCTGGAAGATGCTTCCACTGCATTTGGCGTGTAAAATTGAGTTAAAATAGCGTTTAAACGTCGAAATATCTTCATCGCCATGGAAACTACAGAGAATTTTTGTTAAAATTCTGTGAATGATCGCGTTTTGCGTGCGCCTAGGCTTGTTTCCACGCTGAAAGAGACTTCCACTGCATTTGGCGTGTAAAATTAAGTTAAAATTGCGCTAAAACGTCGAAATATCTCCAACGGCATGGAAATTACAGAGAATTTTCGTTAAAATTCTATGAATGATCGCGTTTTGCGTGCGCTTGGGCTTGTTTCCACGCTGGAAGATGCTTCCACTGCATTTGGCGTGTAAAACTGAGTTAAATGAGCGCTGAAACGTCGAAATATCTCCAACGAGATGGGTATAACAGAGAATTTTCATTAAAATTCTATGAATGATCGCGTTTTGCGTGCGCCCAGGCTTGTTTCCACTCTGAAAGATGCTTCCACTGCATTTGGCGTGTAATACTGAGTTAAAATAGCGTTTAAACGTCGAAATATCTTCAACGGCATGGAAATTACAGAGAATTTTCGTTAAAATTCTATGAATGATCGCGTTTTGCGTGCGACCAGGCTTGTTTCCATGCTGAAGGAGGCTTCCACTGCATTTGGCGTGAAAACTGAGTTAAAATAGCGCTAAAACGTCGAAATATCTCCAACGGCATGGAAATTACACAGAATTTTCGTTAAAATTCTATGAATGATCGCGTTTTGCGTGCGCTTGGGCTTGTTTCCACGCTGGAAGATGCTTCCACTGCATTTGGCGTGTAATGCTGAGTTAAAATAGCGTTTAAACGTCGAAATATCTGCTAGGGCATGGAAATTACAGAGAATTTTCGTTAAAATTCTATGAATGATCTCGTTTTGCGTGCGCGTGGGCTTGTTTCCACTCTGAAAGATGCTTCCACTGCATTTGGCGTGTAAAACTGAGTTAAATGAGCGCTGAAACGTCGAAATATCTCCAACGAGATGGGTATAACAGAGAATTTTCGTTAAAATTCTATGAATGATCGCGTTTTGCGTGCGCCTAGGCTTGTTTCCACACTGAAAGAGACTTCCACTGCATTTGCCGTGTAAAATTGAGTTAAAAGAACCCTGAAACGTTGAAATATCTTCAACGGGATAGAAACTACAGAGAATTTTTGTTAAAATTCTGTGAATGATCGCGTTTTGCGTGCGCCTGGGGTTGTTGCCACGCTGAAAGAGACTTCCACTGCATTTGGCGTGTAAAATTGAGTTAAAATAGCGTTTAAACGTCGAACTATCTCCAACGGCATGGAAACTACAGAGAATTTTCGCTAAAATTGGATGAAAGATCACGTTTTGCGTGCGCCTGGGCTTGTTTGGACGATGAAAAAGGATTGTTCTGCATGCGGCGTGTAAAACCTGGCGAAAATAGCGTTTAGAAGTTGAAATATCTCCAGCGGAATGAAAATTACAGAGAATTTTCGTTAAAATTGGATGAAAGATCGCGTTTTGCGTGCGAGTATGCTTGTTTCCATGCTGAAGGAGGCTTCCACTGCATTTGGCGTGGAAAACTGAGTTAAAATAGCGCTAAAACGTCGAAATATCTCCAACGGCATGGAAATTACAGAGAATTTTCGTTAAAATTCTATGAATGATCGCTTTTTGCGTGCGCCTGGGCTTGTTTCCACGCTGACAGATGCTTCCACTGCATTTGGCGTGGAAAACTGAGTTAAAATAGCGCTATAACGTCGAAGTATCTTCAACGGGATGGAAACTACAGAGAATTTTTGTTAAAATTCTATGAATGATTGCGATTTTCATGCGCCTGTGCTCGTTTGCACACTGAAAGAGACTTCCACTGCATTTGGCGTGTAAAACTGAGTTAAAATAGCGATCAAACGTCAAAATATCTCCAACGGGATGGATATAACAGAGAATTTTCATTAAAATTCTATGAATGTTCGCGTTTTGCTTGCGCCTCGGCTTGTTGCCACGCTGAAAGAGACTTCCACTGCATTTGGCGTGTAAAATTGAGTTAAAATAGCGTTTAAACGTCGAAATATCTCCAACGGCATGGAAACTACAGAGGATTTTCGCTAAAATTGGATGAAAGATCACGTTTTGCGTGCGCCTGGGCTTGTCTGGACGATGAAAAAGGATTGTTCTGCATGCGGCGTGTAAAACCTGGCGAAAATAGCGTTTAAAAGTTGAAATATCTCCAGCGGAATGAAAATTACAGAGAATTTTCGTTAAAATTCTATGAATGATCTCGTTTTGCGTGCGCTTGGGCTTGTTTCCGCGCTGGAAGATGCTTCCACTGCATTTGGCGTGGAAAACTGAGTTAAAATAGCGCTATAACGTCGAAGTATCTTCAACGGGATGGAAACTACAGAGAATTTTTGTTAAAATTCTATGAATGATCGCGATTTTCATGCGCCTGTGCTCGTTTGCACACTGAAAGAGACTTCCACTGCATTTGGCGTGTAAAACTGAGTTAAATGAGCGCTGAAACGTCGAAATATCTCCAACGGGATGAAAATTACAGAGAATTTTCGTTAAAATTCTATGAATGATCGCGTTTTGCGTGCGCCTGGGCTTGTTGCCACGCTGAAAGAGACTTCCACTGCATTTGGCGTGTAAAATTGAGTTAAAATAGCGATTAAACGTCGAAATATCTGCTACGGCATGGAAATTACAGAGAATTTTCGTTAAAATTCTATGAATGATCGCGTTTTGCGTGCTATTGGGCTTGTTTCCACGCTGGAAGATGCTTCCACTGCATTTGGCGTGTAAAATTGAGTTAAAATAGCGTTTAAACGTCGAAATATCTTCATCGCCATGGAAACTACAGAGAATTTTTGTTAAAATTCTGTGAATGATCGCGTTTTGCGTGCGCCTAGGCTTGTTTCCACGCTGAAAGAGACTTCCACTGCATTTGGCGTGTAAAATTAAGTTAAAATTGCGCTAAAACGTCGAAATATCTCCAACGGCATGGAAATTACAGAGAATTTTCGTTAAAATTCTATGAATGATCGCGTTTTGCGTGCGCTTGGGCTTGTTTCCACGCTGGAAGATGCTTCCACTGCATTTGGCGTGTAAAACTGAGTTAAATGAGCGCTGAAACGTCGAAATATCTCCAACGAGATGGGTATAACAGAGAATTTTCATTAAAATTCTATGAATGATCGCGTTTTGCGTGCGCCCAGGCTTGTTTCCACTCTGAAAGATGCTTCCACTGCATTTGGCGTGTAATACTGAGTTAAAATAGCGTTTAAACGTCGAAATATCTTCAACGGCATGGAAATTACAGAGAATTTTCGTTAAAATTCTATGAATGATCGCGTTTTGCGTGCGACCAGGCTTGTTTCCATGCTGAAGGAGGCTTCCACTGCATTTGGCGTGAAAACTGAGTTAAAATAGCGCTAAAACGTCGAAATATCTCCAACGGCATGGAAATTACACAGAATTTTCGTTAAAATTCTATGAATGATCGCGTTTTGCGTGCGCTTGGGCTTGTTTCCACGCTGGAAGATGCTTCCACTGCATTTGGCGTGTAATGCTGAGTTAAAATAGCGTTTAAACGTCGAAATATCTGCTAGGGCATGGAAATTACAGAGAATTTTCGTTAAAATTCTATGAATGATCTCGTTTTGCGTGCGCGTGGGCTTGTTTCCACTCTGAAAGATGCTTCCACTGCATTTGGCGTGTAAAACTGAGTTAAATGAGCGCTGAAACGTCGAAATATCTCCAACGAGATGGGTATAACAGAGAATTTTCGTTAAAATTCTATGAATGATCGCGTTTTGCGTGCGCCTAGGCTTGTTTCCACACTGAAAGAGACTTCCACTGCATTTGCCGTGTAAAATTGAGTTAAAAGAACCCTGAAACGTTGAAATATCTTCAACGGGATAGAAACTACAGAGAATTTTTGTTAAAATTCTGTGAATGATCGCGTTTTGCGTGCGCCTGGGGTTGTTGCCACGCTGAAAGAGACTTCCACTGCATTTGGCGTGTAAAATTGAGTTAAAATAGCGTTTAAACGTCGAACTATCTCCAACGGCATGGAAACTACAGAGAATTTTCGCTAAAATTGGATGAAAGATCACGTTTTGCGTGCGCCTGGGCTTGTTTGGACGATGAAAAAGGATTGTTCTGCATGCGGCGTGTAAAACCTGGCGAAAATAGCGTTTAGAAGTTGAAATATCTCCAGCGGAATGAAAATTACAGAGAATTTTCGTTAAAATTGGATGAAAGATCGCGTTTTGCGTGCGAGTATGCTTGTTTCCATGCTGAAGGAGGCTTCCACTGCATTTGGCGTGCAAAATTGAGTTAAAAGAGCGCTGAAACGTCGAAATATCTCCAACGGCATGGAAACAACAGAGAATTTTTGTTAAAATTCTATGAATGATCGCGATTTTCATGCGCCTGGGCTTGTTTCCACGCTGACAGATGCTTCCACTGCATTTGGCGTGGAAAACTGAGTTAAAATAGCGCTAAAACGTCGAAATATCTCCAACGGCATGGAAATTACAGAGAATTTTCGTTAAAATTCTATGAATGATCGCTTTTTGCGTGCGCCTGGGCTTGTTTCCACGCTGACAGATGCTTCCACTGCATTTGGCGTGGAAAACTGAGTTAAAATAGCGCTATAACGTCGAAGTATCTTCAACGGGATGGAAACTACAGAGAATTTTTGTTAAAATTCTATGAATGATTGCGATTTTCATGCGCCTGTGCTCGTTTGCACACTGAAAGAGACTTCCACTGCATTTGGCGTGTAAAACTGAGTTAAAATAGCGATCAAACGTCGAAATATCTCCAACGGGATGGATATAACAGAGAATTTTCATTAAAATTCTATGAATGTTCGCGTTTTGCTTGCGCCTCGGCTTGTTGCCACGCTGAAAGAGACTTCCACTGCATTTGGCGTGTAAAATTGAGTTAAAATAGCGTTTAAACGTCGAAATATCTCCAACGGCATGGAAACTACAGAGGATTTTCGCTAAAATTGGATGAAAGATCACGTTTTGCGTGCGCCTGGGCTTGTCTGGACGATGAAAAAGGATTGTTCTGCATGCGGCGTGTAAAACCTGGCGAAAATAGCGTTTAAAAGTTGAAATATCTCCAGCGGAATGAAAATTACAGAGAATTTTCGTTAAAATTCTATGAATGATCTCGTTTTGCGTGCGCTTGGGCTTGTTTCCGCGCTGGAAGATGCTTCCACTGCATTTGGCGTGGAAAACTGAGTTAAAATAGCGCTAAAACGTCGAAATATCTCCAACGGCATGGAAATTACAGAGAATTTTCGTTAAAATTCTATGAATGATCTCGTTTTGCGTGCGCTTGGGCTTGTTTCCACGTTGGAAGATGCTTCCACTGCATTTGGCGTGGAAAACTGAGTTAAAATAGCGCTGAAACGTCGAAATATCTCCAACGGCATGGAAATTACAGAGAATTTTCGTTAAAATTCTATGAATGATCTCGTTTTGCGTGCGCGTAGGCTTGTTTCCACTCTGAAAGATGCTTCCACTGCATTTGGCGTGTAAAACTGAGTTAAAATAGCGATCAAACGTCGAAATATCTCCAACTGGATGGATATAACAGAGAATTTTCATTAAAATTCTATGAATGTTCGCGTTTTGCTTGCGCCTCGGCTTGTTGCCACGCTGAAAGAGACTTCCACTGCATTTGGCGTGTAAAATTGAGTTAAAATAGCGTTTAAACGTCGAAATATCTCCAACGGCATGGAAACTACAGAGAATTTTCGCTAAAATTGGATGAAAGATCACGTTTTGCGTGCGCCTGGGCTTGTTTCCACGCTGGAAGATGCTTCCACTGCATTTGGCGTGTAAAACTGAGTTAAATGAGCGCTGAAACGTCGAAATATCTCCAACGGGATGAAAATTACAGAGAATTTTCGTTAAAATTCTATGAATGATCGCGTTTTGCGTGCGCCTAGGCTTGTTTCCACACTGAAACAGACTTCCACTGCATTTACCGTGTAAAATTGAGTTAAAAGAACGCAGAAACGTTGAAATATCTTCAACGGGATAGAAACTACAGAGAATTTTTGTTAAAATTCTGTGAATGATCGCGTTTTGCGTGCGCCTGGGCTTGTTGCCACGCTGAAAGAGACTTCCACTGCATTTGGCGTATAAAATTGAGTTGAAATAGCGTTTAAACGTCGAAATATCTCCAACGGCATGGAAACTACAGAGAATTTTCGCTAAAATTGGATGAAAGATCACGTTTTGCGTGCGCCTGGGCTTGTTTGGACGATGAAAAAGGATTGTTCTGCATGCGGCGTGTAAAACCTGGCGAAAATAACGTTTAAAAGTTGAAATATCTCCAGCGGAATGAAAATTACAGAGAATTTTCGTTAAAATTCTATGAATGATCTCGTTTTGCGTGCGCTTGGGCTTGTTTCCACGCTGGAAGATGCTTCCACTGCATTTGTCGTGGAAAACTGAGTTAAAATAGCGCTATAACGTCGAAGTATCTTCAACGGGATGGAAACTACAGAGAATTTTTGTTAAAATTCTATGAATGATCGCGATTTTCATGCGCCTGTCCTCGTTTGCACACTGAAAGAGACTTCCACTGCATTTGGCGTGTAAAACTGAGTTAAAATAGCGATCAAACGTCGAAATATCTCCAACGGGATGGATATAACAGAGAATTTTCATTAAAATTCTATGAATGTTCGCGTTTTGCTTGCGCCTCGGCTTGTTGCCACGCTGAAAGAGACTTCCACTGCATTTGGCGTGTAAAATTGAGTTAAAATAGCGTTTAAACGTCGAAATATCTCCAACGGCATGGAAACTACAGAGGATTTTCGCTAAAATTGGATGAAAGATCACGTTTTGCGTGCGCCTGGGCTTGTCTGGACGATGAAAAAGGATTGTTCTGCATGCGGCGTGTAAAACCTGGCGAAAATAGCGTTTAAAAGTTGAAATATCTCCAGCGGAATGAAAATTACAGAGAATTTTCGTTAAAATTCTATGAATGATCTCGTTTTGCGTGCGCTTGGGCTTGTTTCCGCGCTGGAAGATGCTTCCACTGCATTTGGCGTGGAAAACTGTGTCAAAATAGCGCTAAAACGTCGAAATATCTCCAACGGCATGGAAATTACAGAGAATTTTCGTTAAAATTCTATGAATGATCTCGTTTTGCGTGCGCTTGGGCTTGTTTCCACGCTGGAAGATGCTTCCACTGCATTTGGCGTGGAAAACTGAGTTAAAATAGCGCTGAAACGTCGAAATATCTCCAACGGCATGGAAATTACAGAGAATTTTCGTTAAAATTCTATGAATGATCTCGTTTTGCGTGCGCGTAGGCTTGTTTCCACTCTGAAAGATGCTTCCACTGCATTTGGCGTGTAAAACTGAGTTAAAATAGCGATCAAACGTCGAAATATCTCCAACTGGATGGATATAACAGAGAATTTTCATTAAAATTCTATGAATGTTCGCGTTTTGCTTGCGCCTCGGCTTGTTGCCACGCTGAAAGAGACTTCCACTGCGTTTGGCGTGTAAAATTGAGTTAAAATAGCGTTTAAACGTCGAAATATCTCCAACGGCATGGAAACTACAGAGAATTTTCGCTAAAATTGGATGAAAGATCACGTTTTGCGTGCGCCTGGGCTTGTTTGGACGATGAAAAAGGATTGTTCTGCATGCGGCGTGTAAAACCTGGCGAAAATAACGTTTAAAAGTTGAAATATCTCCAGCGGAATGAAAATTACAGAGAATTTTCGTTAAAATTCTATGAATGATCTCGTTTTGCGTGCGCTTGGGCTTGTTTCCACGCTGGAAGATGCTTCCACTGCATTTGGCGTGGAAAACTGAGTTAAAATAGCGCTAAAACGTCGAAATATCTCCAACGGCATGGAAATTACAGAGAATTTTCGTTAAAATTCTATGAATGATCTCGTTTTGCGTGCGCTTGGGCTTGTTTCCACGCTGGAAGATGCTTCCACTGCATTTGGCGTGTAAGTCTGAGTTAAAATTGCGTTTAAACGTCGAAATATCTCCAACGGCATGGAAACTACAGAGAATTTTCACTAAAATTGGATGAAAGATCACGTTTTGCGTGCGCCTGGGCTTGTTTGGACGATGAAAAGGGATTGTTCTGCATGCGGCGTGTAAAACCTGGCGAAAAAGCGTTTAAAAGTTGAAATATCTCCAGCGGAATGAAAATTACAGAGAATTTTCGTTAAAATTCCATGAATGATCTCGTTTTGCATGCGCTTGGGCTTGTTTCCACGCTGGAAGATGCTTCCACTGCATTTGGCGTGGAAAACTGAGTTAAAATAGCGCTGAAACGTCGAAATATCTCCAACGGCATGGAAACAACAGAGAATTTTCGTTAAAATTGGATAGATGAACGCCTTTTGCGTGGGCCTGGGCTTGTTTGGACGATGAAAAAGGATTGTACTGCATTCGGCGTGTAAAATCTGGCGAAAATAGCGTTTGAACGTCGAAATATCTCCAACGGGATGGATATAACAGAGAATTTTCATTAAAATTCTATGAATGATCGCGTTTTGCTTGCGCCTGGGCTTGTTTCCACGTTGAAAGAGACTTCCACTGCATTTGGCGTGGAAAACTGAGTTAAAAGAGCGCTGAAACGTCGAAATATCTCTAACGGCATGGAAACTACAGAGAATTTTCGCTAAAATTGGATAGATGAACGCCTTCTGCGTGGGCCTGGGCTTGTTTGGACGATGAAAAAGGATTGTACTGCATTCGGCGTGTAAAATCTGGCGAAAATAGCGTTTGAACGTCGAAATATCTCCAACGGGATGGATATAACAGAGAATTTTCATTAAAATTCTATGAATGATCGCGTTTTGCTTGCGCCTCGGCTTGTTGCCACGCTGGAAGATGCTTCCACTGCATTTGGCGTGTAATGCTGAGTTAAAATAGCGTTTAAACGTCGAAATATCTGCTAGGGCATGGAAATTACAGAGAATTTTCGTTAAAATTGCATGAAAGATCTCGTTTTGCGTGCGCGTGGGCTTGTTTCCACTCTGAAAGATGCTTCCACTGCATTTGGCGTGTAAAACTGAGTTAAATGAGCGCTGAAACGTCGAAATATCTCCAACGGGATGGAAACTACAGAGAATTTTTGTTAAAATTCTATGAATGATCGCGATTTTCATGCGCCTGTGCTCGTTTGCACACTGAAAGAGACTTCCACTGCATTTGGCGTGTAAAACTGAGTTAAAATAGCGATCAAACGTCGGAATATCTCCAACGGGATGGATATAACAGAGAATTTTCATTAAAATTCTACGAATGTTCGCGTTTTGCTTGCGCCTCGGCTTGTTGCCACGCTGAAAGAGACTTCCACTGCATTTGGCGTGTAAAATTGAGTTAAAATAGCGTTTAAACGTCGAAATATCTCCAACGGCATGGAAACTACAGAGGATTTTCGCTAAAATTGGATGAAAGATCACGTTTTGCGTGCGCCTGGGCTTGTCTGGACGATGAAAAAGGATTGTTCTGCATGCGGCGTGTAAAACCTGGCGAAAATAGCGTTTAAAAGTTGAAATATCTCCAGCGGAATGAAAATTACAGAGAATTTTCGTTAAAATTCTATGAATGATCTCGTTTTGCGTGCGCTTGGGCTTGTTTCCGCGCTGGAAGATGCTTCCACTGCACTTGGCGTGGAAAACTGAGTTAAAATAGCGCTAAAACGTGGAAATATCTCCAACGGCATGGAAATTACAGAGAATTTTTGTTAAAATTCTATGAATGATCTCGTTTTGCGTGCGCTTGGGCTTGTTTCCACGCTGGAAGATGCTTCCACTGCATTTGGCGTGTAAGTCTGAGTTAAAATTGCGTTTAAACGTCGAAATATCTCCAACGGCATGGAAACTACAGAGAATTTTCACTAAAATTGGATGAAAGATCACGTTTTGCGTGCGCCTGGGCTTGTTTGGACGATGAAAAAGGATTGTTCTGCATGCGGCGTGTAAAACCTGGCGAAAAAGCGTTTAAAAGTTGAAATATCTCCAGCGGAATGAAAATTACAGAGAATTTTCTTTAAAATTCCATGAATGATCTCGTTTTGCGTGCGCTTGGGCGTGTTTCCACGCTGGAAGATGCTTCCACTGCATTTGGCGTGGAAAACTGAGTTAAAATAGCGCTAAAACGTGGAAATATCTCCAACGGCATGGAAATTACAGAGAATTTTTGTTAAAATTCTATGAATGATCTCGTTTTGCGTGCGCTTGGGCTTGTTTCCACGCTGGAAGATGCTTCCACTGCATTTGGCGTGTAAGTCTGAGTTAAAATTGCGTTTAAACGTGGAAATATCTCCAACGGCATGGAAATTACAGAGAATTTTCGTTAAAATTCTATGAATGATCGCGTTTTGCGTGCGCCTGGGCTTGTTGCCACGCTGAAAGAGACTTCCACTGCATTTGGCGTGTAAAATTGAGTTAAAATAGCGTTTAAACGTCGAAATATCTCCAACGGCATGGAAACTACAGAGAATTTTCGCTAAAATTGGATGAAAGATCACGTTTTGCGTGCGCCTGGGCTTGTTTGGACGATGAAAAAGGATTGTTCTGCATGCGGCGTGTAAAACCTGGCGAAAATAGCGTTTAAAAGTTGAAATATCTCCAGCGGAATGAAAATTACAGAGAATTTTCGTTAAAATTCTATGAATAATCTCGTTTTGCGTGCGCTTGGGCTTGTTTCCACGCTGGAAGATGCTTCCACTGCATTTGGCGTGTAAAACTGAGTTAAATGAGCGCTAAAACGTCGAAATATCTCCAACGGCATGGAAATTACAGAGAATTTTCGTTAAAATTCTATGAATGATCGCTTTTTGCGTGCGCCTGGGCTTGTTTCCACGCTGACAGATGCTTCCACTGCATTTGGCGTGGAAACCTGAGTTAAAATAGCGCTATAACGTCGAAGTATCTTCAACGGGATGGAAACAACAGAGAATTTTCGTTAAAATTGGATAGATGAACGCCTTTTGCGTGGGCCTGGGCTTGTTTGGACGATGAAAAGGATTGTACTGCATTCGGCGTGTAAAATCTGGCGAAAATAGCGTTTGAACGTCGAAATATCTCCAACGGGATGGATATAACAGAGAATTTTCATTAAAATTCTATGAATGATCGCGTTTTGCTTGCGCCTGTGCTTGTTTCCACGTTGAAAGAGACTTCCACTGCATTTGGCGTGGAAAACTGAGTTAAAAGAGCGCTGAAACGTCGAAATATCTCCAACGGCATGGAAACTACAGAGAATTTTCGCTAAAATTGGATAGATGAACGCCTTCTGCGTGGGCCTGGGCTTGTTTGGACGATGAAAAAGGATTGTACTGCATTCGGCGTGTAAAATCTGGCGAAAATAGCGTTTGAACGTCGAAATATCTCCAACGGGATGGATATAACAGAGAATTTTCATTAAAATTCTATGAATGATCGCGTTTTGCTTGCGCCTCGGCTTGTTGTCACGCTGGAAGATGCTTCCACTGCATTTGGCGTGTAATGCTGAGTTAAAATAGCGTTTAAACGTCGAAATATCTGCTAGGGCATGGAAATTACAGAGAATTTTCGTTAAAATTGCATGAAAGATCTCGTTTTGCGTACGCGTGGGCTTGTTTCCACTCTGAAAGATGCTTCCACTGCATTTGGCGTGTAAAACTGAGTTAAATGAGCGCTGAAACGTCGAAATATCTCCAACGGGATGAAAATTACAGAGAATTTTCGTTAAAATTCTATGAATGATCGCGTTTTGCGTGCGCCTAGGCTTGTTTCCACACTGAAAGAGACTTCCACTGCATTTGCCGTGTAAAATTGAGTTAAAAGAACGCTGAAACGTTGAAATATCTTCAACGGGATAGAAACTACAGAGAATTTTTGTTAAAATTCTGTGAATGATCGCGTTTTGCGTGCGCCTGGGCTTGTTGCCACGCTGAAAGAGACTTCCACTGCATTTGGCGTGTAAAATTGAGTTAAAATAGCGTTTAAACGTCGAAATATCTCCAACGGCATGGAAACTACAGAGAATTTTCGCTAAAATTGGATGAAAGATCACGTTTTGCGTGCGCCTGGGCTTGTTTGGACGATGAAAAAGGATTGTTCTGCATGCGGCGTGTAAAACCTGGCGAAAATAGCGTTTAGAAGTTGAAATATCTGCAGCGGAATGAAAATTACAGAGAATTTTCGTTAAAATTGGATGAAAGATCGCGTTTTGCGTGCGAGTATGCTTGTTTCCATGCTGAAGGAGGCTTCCACTGCATTTGGCGTGCAAAATTGAGTTAAAAGAGCGCTGAAACGTCGAAATATCTCCAACGGCATGGAAACAACAGAGAATTTTTGTTAAAATTCTATGAATAATCGCGATTTTCATGCGCCTGGGCTTGTTTCCACGCTGACAGATGCTTCCACTGCATTTGGCGTGGAAAACTGAGTTAAAATAGCGCTAAAACGTCGAAATATCTCCAACGGGATGGAAACTACAGAGAATTTTTGTTAAAATTCTATGAATGATCGCGATTTTCATGCGCCTGTGCTCGTTTGCACACTGAAAGAGACTTCCACTGCATTTGGCGTGTAAACCTGAGTTAAAATAGCGATCAAACGTCGAAATATCTCCAACGGGATGGATATAACAGAGAATTTTCATTAAAATTCTATGAATGTTCGCGTTTTGCTTGCGCCTCGGCTTGTTGCCACGCTGAAAGAGACTTCCACTGCATTTGGCGTGTAAAATTGAGTTACAATAGCGTTTAAACGTCGAAATATCTCCAACGGCATGGAAACTACAGAGGATTTTCGCTAAAATTGGATGAAAGATCACGTTTTGCGTGCGCCTGGGCTTGTCTGGACGATGAAAAAGGATTGTTCTGCATGCGGCGTGTAAAACCTGGCGAAAATAGCGTTTAAAAGTTGAAATATCTCCAGCGGAATGAAAATTACAGAGAATTTTCGTTAAAATTCTATGAATGATCTCGTTTTGCGTGCGCTTGGGCTTGTTTCCGCGCTGGAAGATGCTTCCACTGCATTTGGCGTGGAAAACTGAGTTAAAATAGCGCTAAAACGTCGAAATATCTCCAACGGCATGGAAATTACAGAGAATTTTCGTTAAAATTCTATGAATGATCTCGTTTTGCGTGCGCTTGGGCTTGTTTCCACGCTGGAAGATGCTTCCACTGCATTTGGCGTGGAAAACTGAGTTAAAATAGCGCTGAAACGTCGAAATATCTCCAACGGCATGGAAATTACAGAGAATTTTCGTTAAAATTCTATGAATGATCTCGTTTTGCGTGCGCGTAGGCTTGTTTCCACTCTGAAAGATGCTTCCACTGCATTTGGCGTGTAAAATTGAGTTAAATAAGCGCTGAAACGTCGAAATATCTCCAACGAGATGGGTATAACAGAGAATTTTCATTAAAATTCTATGAATGATCTCGTTTTGCGTGCGCTTGGGCTTGTTTCCACGCTGGAAGATGCTTCCACTGCATTTGGCGTGTAAGTCTGAGTTAAAATTGCGTTTAAACGTCGAAATATCTCCAACGGCATGGAAACTACAGAGAATTTTCACTAAAATTGGATGAAAGATCACGTTTTGCGTGCGCCTGGGCTTGTTTGGACGATGAAAAAGGATTGTTCTGCATGCGGCGTGTAAAACCTGGCGAAAAAGCGTTTAAAAGTTGAAATATCTCCAGCGGAATGAAAATTACAGAGAATTTTCGTTAAAATTCTATGAATGATCTCGTTTTGCGTGCGCTTGGGCTTGTTTCCACGCTGGAAGATGCTTCCACTGCATGCGGCGTGTAAAACCTGGCGAAAAAGCGTTTAAAAGTTGAAATATCTCCAGCGGAATGAAAATTACAGAGAATTTTCGTTAAAATTCCATGAATGATCTCGTTTTGCGTGCGCTTGGGCTTGTTTCCACGCTGGAAGATGCTTCCACTGCATTTGGCGTGGAAAACTGAGTTAAAATAGCGCTGAAACGTCGAAATATCTCCAACGGCATGGAAACAACAGCGAATTTTCGTTAAAATTGGATAGATGAACGCCTTTTGCGTGGGCCTGGGCTTGTTTGGACGATGAAAAAGGATTGTACTGCAATCGGCGTGTAAAATCTGGCGAAAATAGCGTTTGAACGTCGAAATATCTCCAACGGGATGGATATAACAGAGAATTTTCATTAAAATTCTATGAATGATCGCGTTTTGCTTGCGCCTGGGCTTGTTTCCACGTTGAAAGAGACTTCCACTGCATTTGGCGTGGAAAACTGAGTTAAAAGAGCGCTGAAACGTCGAAATATCTCTAACGGCATGGAAACTACAGAGAATTTTCGCTAAAATTGGATGAAAGATCACATTTTGCGTGCGCCTGGGCTTGTTTGGACGATGAAAAAGGATTGTTCTGCATGGGGCGTGTAAAACCTGGCGAAAATAGCGTTTTAAACGTTGAAATATCCCCAGCGGAATGAAAGTTACAGAGAATTTTCGTTAAAATTGGATGAAAGATCGCGTTTTGCGTGCGAGTATGCTTGTTTCCATGCTGAAGGAGGCTTCCACTGCATTTGGCGTGCAAAATTGAGTTAAAAGAGCGCTGAAACGTCGAAATATCTCCAACGGGATGGAAATTACAGAGAATTTTCGTTAAACTTGGATAGATGAACGCCTTTTGCGTGCGCCTGGCTTGTTTGGACGATGAAAAAGGATTGTACTGCATTCGGCGTGTAAAATCTGGTGAAAATAGCGTTTAAACGTTGAAATATCTCCAACGGCATGGAAATTACAGAGAATTTTCGTTAAAATTCTATGAATTATCGCGTTTTGCGCGCGCCTGGGCTTGTTGCCACGCTGAAAGAGACTTCCACTGCATTTGGCGTGTAAAATTGAGTTAAAATAGCGCTGAAACGTCGAAATATCTCCAACGGCATGGAAACAACAGCGAATTTTCGTTAAAATTGGATAGATGAACGCCTTTTGCGTGGGCCTGGGCTTGTTTGGACGATGAAAAAGGATTGTACTGCAATCGGCGTGTAAAATCTGGCGAAAATAGCGTTTGAACGTCGAAATATCTCCAACGGGATGGATATAACAGAGAATTTCATTAAAATTCTATGAATGATCGCGTTTTGCTTGCGCCTGGGCTTGTTTCCACGTTGAAAGAGACTTCCACTGCATTTGGCGTGGAAAACTGAGTTAAAAGAGCGCTGAAACGTCGAAATATCTCTAACGGCATGGAAACTACAGAGAATTTTCGCTAAAATTGGATGAAAGATCACATTTTGCGTGCGCCTGGGCTTGTTTGGACGATGAAAAAGGATTGTTCTGCATGGGGCGTGTAAAACCTGGCGAAAATAGCGTTTAAACGTTGAAATATCCCCAGCGGAATGAAAATTACAGAGAATTTTCGTTAAAATTGGATGAAAGATCGCGTTTTGCGTGCGAGTATGCTTGTTTCCATGCTGAAGGAGGCTTCCACTGCATTTGGCGTGCAAAATTGAGTTAAAAGAGCGCTGAAACGTCGAAATATCTCCAACGGGATGGAAATTACAGAGAATTTTCGTTAAACTTGGATAGATGAACGCCTTTTGCGTGCGCCTGGGCTTGTTTGGACGATGAAAAAGGATTGTACTGCATTCGGCGTGTAAAATCTGGTGAAAATAGCGTTTAAACGTTGAAATATCTCCAACGGCATGGAAATTACAGAGAATTTTCGTTAAAATTCTATGAATTATCGCGTTTTGCGCGCGCCTGGGCTTGTTGCCACGCTGAAAGAGACTTCCACTGCATTTGGCGTGTAAAATTGAGTTAAAATAGCGTTTAAACGTCGAAATATCTCCAACGGCATGGAAACTAC
This sequence comes from Bombus dahlbomii, assembly GCA_037178635.1. Classification (NCBI taxonomy): domain Eukaryota; kingdom Metazoa; phylum Arthropoda; class Insecta; order Hymenoptera; family Apidae; genus Bombus; species Bombus dahlbomii. The sequence goes on from CM074117.1 coordinate 5,195,546, forward strand.
AGAGAATTTTCGCTAAAATTGGATGAAAGATCACGTTTTGCGTGCGCCTGGGCTTGTTTGGACGATGAAAAAGGATTGTTCTGCATGCGGCGTGTAAAACCTGGCGAAAATAGCGTTTAAGAGTTGAAATATCTCCAGCGGAATGAAAATTACAGAGAATTTTCGTTAAAATTCTATGAATAATCTCGTTTTGCGTGCGCTTGGGCTTGTTTCCACGCTGGAAGATGCTTCCACTGCATTTGGCGTGTAAAACTGAGTTAAATGAGCGCTAAAACGTCGAAATATCTCCAACGGCATGGAAATTACAGAGAATTTTCGTTAAAATTCTATGAATGATCGCTTTTTGCGTGCGCCTGGACTTGTTTCCACGCTGACAGATGCTTCCACTGCATTTGGCGTGGAAAACTGAGTTAAAATAGCGCTATAACGTCGAAGTATCTTCAACGGGATGGAAACTACAGAGAATTTTTGTTAAAATTCTATGAATGATCGCGATTTTCATGCGCCTGTGCTCGTTTGCACACTGAAAGAGACTTCCACTGCATTTGGCGTGTAAAACTGAGTTAAACTAGCGATCAAACGTCGAAATATCTCCAACGGGATGGATATAACAGAGAATTTTCATTAAAATTCTATGAATGTTCGCGTTTTGCTTGCGCCTCGGCTTGTTGCCACGCTGAAAGAGACTTCCACTGCATTTGGCGTGTAAAATTGAGTTAAAATAGCGTTTAAACGTCGAAATATCTCCAACGGCATGGAAATTACAGAGAATTTTCGTTAAAATTCTATGAATGATCTCGTTTTGCGTGCGCTTGGGCTTGTTTCCACGCTGGAAGATGCTTCCACTGCATTTGGCGTGGAAAACTGAGTTAAAATAGCGCTGAAACGTCGAAATATCTCCAACGGCATGGAAATTACAGAGAATTTTCGTCAAAATTCTATGAATGATCTTGTTTTGCGTGCGCGTAGGCTTGTTTCCACTCTGAAAGATGCTTCCACTGCATTTGGCGTGTAAAACTGAGTTAAAATAGCGATCAAACGTCGAAATATCTCCAACTGGATGGATATAACAGAGAATTTTCATTAAAATTCTATGAATGTTCGCGTTTTGCTTGCGCCTCGGCTTGTTGCCACGCTGAAAGAGACTTCCACTGCATTTGGCGTGTAAAATTGAGTTAAAATAGCGTTTAAACGTCGAAATATCTCCAACGGCATGGAAACTACAGAGAATTTTCGCTAAAATTGGATGAAAGATCACGTTTTGCGTGCGCCTGGGCTTGTTTGGACGATGAAAAAGGATTGTTCTGCATGCGGCGTGTAAAACCTGGCGAAAATAGCGTTTAAAAGTTGAAATATCTCCAGCGGAATGAAAATTACAGAGAATTTTCGTTAAAATTCTATGAATGATCTCGTTTTGCGTGCGCTTGGGCTTGTTTCCACGCTGGAAGATGCTTCCACTGCATGCGGCGTGTAAAACCTGGCGAAAAAGCGTTTAAAAGTTGAAATATCTCCAGCGGAATGAAAATTACAGAGAATTTTCGTTAAAATTCCATGAATGATCTCGTTTTGCGTGCGCTTGGGCTTGTTTCCACGCTGGAAGATGCTTCCACTGCATTTGGCGTGGAAAACTGAGTTAAAATAGCGCTGAAACGTCGAAATATCTCCAACGGCATGGAAACAACAGCGAATTTTCGCTAAAATTGGATGAAAGATCACATTTTGCGTGCGCCTGGGCTTGTTTGGACGATGAAAAAGGATTGTTCTGCATGGGGCGTGTAAAACCTGGCGAAAATAGCGTTTAAACGTTGAAATATCCCCAGCGGAATGAAAGTTACAGAGAATTTTCGTTAAAATTGGATGAAAGATCGCGTTTTGCGTGCGAGTATGCTTGCTTCCATGCTGAAGGAGGCTTCCACTGCATTTGGCGTGCAAAATTGAGTTAAAAGAGCGCTGAAACGTCGAAATATCTCCAACGGGATGGAAATTACAGAGAATTTTCGTTAAACTTGGATAGATGAACGCCTTTTGCGTGCGCCTGGGCTTGTTTGGACGATGAAAAAGGATTGTACTGCATTCGGCGTGTAAAATCTGGTGAAAATAGCGTTTAAACGTTGAAATATCTCCAACGGCATGGAAATTACAGAGAATTTTCGTTAAAATTCTATGAATTATCGCGTTTTGCGCGCGCCTGGGCTTGTTGCCACGCTGAAAGAGACTTCCACTGCATTTGGCGTGTAAAATTGAGTTAAAATAGCGCTGAAACGTCGAAATATCTCCAACGGCATGGAAACAACAGCGAATTTTCGTTAAAATTGGATAGATGAACGCCTTTTGCGTGGGCCTGGGCTTGTTTGGACGATGAAAAAGGATTGTACTGCAATCGGCGTGTAAAATCTGGCGAAAATAGCGTTTGAACGTCGAAATATCTCCAACGGGATGGATATAACAGAGAATTTTCATTAAAATTCTATGAATGATCGCGTTTTGCTTGCGCCTGGGCTTGTTTCCACGTTGAAAGAGACTTCCACTGCATTTGGCGTGGAAAACTGAGTTAAAAGAGCGCTGAAACGTCGAAATATCTCTAACGGCATGGAAACTACAGAGAATTTTCGCTAAAATTGGATGAAAGATCACATTTTGCGTGCGCCTGGGCTTGTTTGGACGATGAAAAAGGATTGTTCTGCATGGGGCGTGTAAAACCTGGCGAAAATAGCGTTTAAACGTTGAAATATCCCCAGCGGAATGAAAATTACAGAGAATTTTCGTTAAAATTGGATGAAAGATCGCGTTTTGCGTGCGAGTATGCTTGTTTCCATGCTGAAGGAGGCTTCCACTGCATTTGGCGTGCAAAATTGAGTTAAAAGAGCGCTGAAACGTCGAAATATCTCCAACGGGATGGAAATTACAGAGAATTTTCGTTAAACTTGGATAGATGAACGCCTTTTGCGTGCGCCTGGGCTTGTTTGGACGATGAAAAAGGATTGTACTGCATTCGGCGTGTAAAATCTGGTGAAAATAGCGTTTAAACGTTGAAATATCTCCAACGGCATGGAAATTACAGAGAATTTTCGTTAAAATTCTATGAATTATCGCGTTTTGCGCGCGCCTGGGCTTGTTGCCACGCTGAAAGAGACTTCCACTGCATTTGGCGTGTAAAATTGAGTTAAAATAGCGTTTAAACGTCGAAATATCTCCAACGGCATGGAAACTACAGAGAATTTTCGCTAAAATTGGATGAAAGATCACGTTTTGCGTGCGCCTGGGCTTGTTTGGACGATGAAAAAGGATTGTTCTGCATGCGGCGTGTAAAACCTGGCGAAAATAGCGTTTAAGAGTTGAAATATCTCCAGCGGAATGAAAATTACAGAGAATTTTCGTTAAAATTCTATGAATAATCTCGTTTTGCGTGCGCTTGGGCTTGTTTCCACGCTGGAAGATGCTTCCACTGCATTTGGCGTGTAAAACTGAGTTAAATGAGCGCTAAAACGTCGAAATATCTCCAACGGCATGGAAATTACAGAGAATTTTCGTTAAAATTCTATGAATGATCGCTTTTTGCGTGCGCCTGGACTTGTTTCCACGCTGACAGATGCTTCCACTGCATTTGGCGTGGAAAACTGAGTTAAAATAGCGCTATAACGTCGAAGTATCTTCAACGGGATGGAAACTACAGAGAATTTTTGTTAAAATTCTATGAATGATCGCGATTTTCATGCGCCTGTGCTCGTTTGCACACTGAAAGAGACTTCCACTGCATTTGGCGTGTAAAACTGAGTTAAACTAGCGATCAAACGTCGAAATATCTCCAACGGGATGGATATAACAGAGAATTTTCATTAAAATTCTATGAATGTTCGCGTTTTGCTTGCGCCTCGGCTTGTTGCCACGCTGAAAGAGACTTCCACTGCATTTGGCGTGTAAAATTGAGTTAAAATAGCGTTTAAACGTCGAAATATCTCCAACGGCATGGAAATTACAGAGAATTTTCGTTAAAATTCTATGAATGATCTCGTTTTGCGTGCGCTTGGGCTTGTTTCCACGCTGGAAGATGCTTCCACTGCATTTGGCGTGGAAAACTGAGTTAAAATAGCGCTGAAACGTCGAAATATCTCCAACGGCATGGAAATTACAGAGAATTTTCGTCAAAATTCTATGAATGATCTTGTTTTGCGTGCGCGTAGGCTTGTTTCCACTCTGAAAGATGCTTCCACTGCATTTGGCGTGTAAAACTGAGTTAAAATAGCGATCAAACGTCGAAATATCTCCAACTGGATGGATATAACAGAGAATTTTCATTAAAATTCTATGAATGTTCGCGTTTTGCTTGCGCCTCGGCTTGTTGCCACGCTGAAAGAGACTTCCACTGCATTTGGCGTGTAAAATTGAGTTAAAATAGCGTTTAAACGTCGAAATATCTCCAACGGCATGGAAACTACAGAGAATTTTCGCTAAAATTGGATGAAAGATCACGTTTTGCGTGCGCCTGGGCTTGTTTGGACGATGAAAAAGGATTGTTCTGCATGCGGCGTGTAAAACCTGGCGAAAATAGCGTTTAAAAGTTGAAATATCTCCAGCGGAATGAAAATTACAGAGAATTTTCGTTAAAATTCTATGAATAATCTCGTTTTGCGTGCGCTTGGGCTTGTTTCCACGCTGGAAGATGCTTCCACTGCATTTGGCGTGTAAAACTGAGTTAAATGAGCGCTGAAACGTCGAAATATCTCCAACGGGATGAAAATTACAGAGAATTTTCGTTAAAATTCTATGAATGATCGCGTTTTGCGTGCGCCTAGGCTTGTCTCCACACTGAAAGAGACTTCCACTGCATTTGTCGTGTAAAATTGAGTTAAAAGAACGCAGAAACGTTGAAATATCTTCAACGGGATAGAAACTACAGAGAATTTTTGTTAAAATTCTGTGAATGATCGCGTTTTGCGTGCGCCTGGGCTTGTTGCCACGCTGAAAGAGACTTCCACTGCATTTGGCGTGTAAAATTGAGTTGAAATAGCGTTTAAACGTCGAAATATCTCCAACGGCATGGAAACTACAGAGAATTTTCGCTAAAATTGGATGAAAGATCACGTTTTGCGTTCGCCTGGGCTTGTTTGGACGATGAAAAAGGATTGTTCTGCATGCGGCGTGTAAAACCTGGCGAAAATAACGTTTAAAAGTTGAAATATCTCCAGCGGAATGAAAATTACAGAGAATTTTCGTTAAAATTCTATGAATGATCTCGTTTTGCGTGCGCTTGGGCTTGTTTCCACGCTGAAGATGCTTCCACTGCATTTGGCGTGGAAAACTGAGTTAAAATAGCGCTAAAACGTCGAAATATCTCCAACGGCATGGAAATTACAGAGAATTTTCGTTAAAATTCTATGAATGATCTCGTTTTGCGTGCGCTTGGGCTTGTTTCCACGCTGGAAGATGCTTCCACTGCATTTGGCGTGTAAGTCTGAGTTAAAATTGCGTTTAAACGTCGAAATATCTCCAACGGCATGGAAACTACAGAGAATTTACACTAAAATTGGATGAAAGATCACGTTTTGCGTGCGCCTGGGCTTGTTTGGACGATGAAAAAGGATTGTTCTGCATGCGGCGTGTAAAACCTGGCGAAAAAGCGTTTAAAAGTTGAAATATCTCCAGCGGAATGAAAATTACAGAGAATTTTCGTTAAAATTCCATGAATGATCTCGTTTTGCGTGCGCTTGGGCTTGTTTCCACGCTAGAAGATGCTTCCACTGCATTTGGCGTGGAAAACTGAGTTAAAATAGCGCTGAAACGTCGAAATATCTCCAACGGCATGGAAACAACAGAGAATTTTCGTTAAAATTGGATAGATGAACGCCTTTTGCGTGGGCCTGGGCTTGTTTGGACGATGAAAAAGGATTGTACTGCATTCGGCGTGTAAAATCTGGCGAAAATAGCGTTTGAACGTCGAAATATCTCCAACGGGATGGATATAACAGAGAATTTTCATTAAAATTCTATGAATGATCGCGTTTTGCTTGCGCCTGGGCTTGTTTCCACGTTGAAAGAGACTTCCACTGCATTTGGCGTGGAAAACTGAGTTAAAAGAGCGCTCAAACGTCGAAATATCTCTAACGGCATGGAAATTACAGAGAATTTTCGTTAAAATTGGATAGATGAACGCCTTTTGCGTGCGAGTATGCTTGTTTCCATGCTGAAGAAGGCTTCCACTGCATTTGGCGTGCAAAATTGAGTTAAAAGAGCGCTGAAACGTCGAAATATCTCCAACGGGATGGAAACAACAGAGAATTCTTGTTAAAATTCTATGAATAATCGCGATTTTCATGCGCCTGGGCTTGTTTCCACGCTGACAGATGCTTCCACTGCATTTGGCGTGGAAAACTGAGTTAAAATAGCGCTAAAACGTCGAAATATCTCCAACGGCATGGAAATTACAGAGAATTTTCGTTAAAATTCTATGAATGATCGCTTTTTGCGTGCGCCTGGGCTTGTTTCCACGCTGACAGATGCTTCCACTGCATTTGGCGTGGAAAACTGAGTTAAAATAGCGCTATAACGTCGAAGTATCTTCAACGGGATGGAAACTACAGAGAATTTTTGTTAAAATTCTATGAATGATCGCGATTTTCATGCGCCTGTGCTCGTTTGCACACTGAAAGAGACTTCCACTGCATTTGGCGTGTAAAACTGAGTTAAAATAGCGATCAAACGTCGGAATATCTCCAACGGGATGGATATAACAGAGAATTTTCATTAAAATTCTATGAATGTTCGCGTTTTGCTTGCGCCTCGGCTTGTTGCCACGCTGAAAGAGACTTCCACTGCATTTGGCGTGTAAAATTGAGTTAAAATAGCGTTTAAACGTCGAAATATCTCCAACGGCATGGAAACTACAGAGGATTTTCGCTAAAATTGGATGAAAGATCACGTTTTGCGTGCGCCTGGGCTTGTCTGGACGATGAAAAAGGATTGTTCTGCATGCGGCGTGTAAAACCTGGCGAAAATAGCGTTTAAAAGTTGAAATATCTCCAGCGGAATGAAAATTACAGAGAATTTTCGTTAAAATTCTATGAATGATCTCGTTTTGCGTGCGCTTGGGCTTGTTTCCGCGCTGGAAGATGCTTCCACTGCATTTGGCGTGGAAAACTGAGTTAAAATAGCGCTAAAACGTCGAAATATCTCCAACGGCATGGAAATTACAGAGAATTTTCGTTAAAATTCTATGAATGATCTCGTTTTGCGTGCGCTTGGGCTTGTTTCCACGCTGGAAGATGCTTCCACTGCATTTGGCGTGTAAGTCTGAGTTAAAATTGCGTTTAAACGTCGAAATATCTCCAACGGCATGGAAACTACAGAGAATTTTCACTAAAATTGGATGAAAGATCACGTTTTGCGTGCGCCTGGGCTTGTTTGGACGATGAAAAAGGATTGTTCTGCATGCGGCGTGTAAAACCTGGCGAAAAAGCGTTTAAAAGTTGAAATATCTCCAGCGGAATGAAAATTACAGAGAATTTTCGTTAAAATTCTATGAATGATCTCGTTTTGCGTGCGCTTGGGCTTGTTTCCACGCTGGAAGATGCTTCCACTGCATTTGGCGTGGAAAACTGAGTTAAAATAGCGCTAAAACGTCGAAATATCTCCAACGGCATGGAAATTACAGAGAATTTTCGTTAAAATTCTATGAATGATCTCGTTTTGCGTGCGCTTGGGCTTGTTTCCACGCTGGAAGATGCTTCCACTGCATGCGGCGTGTAAAACCTGGCGAAAAAGCGTTTAAAAGTTGAAATATCTCCAGCGGAATGAAAATTACAGAGAATTTTCGTTAAAATTCCATGAATGATCTCGTTTTGCGTGCGCTTGGGCTTGTTTCCACGCTGGAAGATGCTTTCACTGCATTTGGCGTGGAAAACTGAGTTAAAATAGCGCTGAAACGTCGAAATATCTCCAACGGCATGGAAACAACAGAAAATTTTCGTTAAAATTGGATAGATGAACGCCTTTTGCGTGGGCCTGGGCTTGTTTGGACGATGAAAAAGGATTGTACTGCATTCGGCGTGTAAAATCTGGCGAAAATAGCGTTTGAACGTCGAAATATCTCCAACGGGATGGATATAACAGAGAATTTTCATTAAAATTCTATGAATGATCGCGTTTTGCTTGCGCCTGGGCTTGTTTCCACGTTGAAAGAGACTTCCACTGCATTTGGCGTGGAAAACTGAGTTAAAAGAGCGCTGAAACGTCGAAATATCTCTAACGGCATGGAAACTACAGAGAATTTTCGCTAAAATTGGATGAAAGATCACATTTTGCGTGCGCCTGGGCTTGTTTGGACGATGAAAAAGGATTGTTCTGCATGGGGCGTGTAAAACCTGGCGAAAATAGCGTTTAAACGTTGAAATATCCCCAGCGGAATGAAAATTACAGAGAATTTTCGTTAAAATTGGATGAAAGATCGCGTTTTGCGTGCGAGTATGCTTGTTTCCATGCTGAAGGAGGCTTCCACTGCATTTGGCGTGCAAAATTGAGTTAAAAGAGCGCTGAAACGTCGAAATATCTCCAACGGGATGGAAATTACAGAGAATTTTCGTTAAAATTGGATAGATGAACGCCTTTTGCGTGCGCCTGGGCTTGTTTGGACGATGAAAAAGGATTGTACTGCATTCGGCGTGTAAAATCTGGTGAAAATAGCGTTTAAAAGTTGAAATATCTCCAGCGGAATGAAAATTACAGAGAATTTTCGTTAAAATTCCATGAATGATCTCGTTTTGCGTGCGCTTGGGCTTGTTTCCACGCTGGAAGATGCTTCCACTGCATTTGGCGTGGAAAACTGAGTTAAAATAGCGCTGAAACGTCGAAATATCTCCAACGGCATGGAAACAACAGAGAATTTTCGTTAAAATTGGATAGATGAACGCCTTTTGCGTGGGCCTGGGCTTGTTTGGACGATGAAAAAGGATTGTACTGCATTCGGCGTGTAAAATCTGGCGAAAATAGCGTTTGAACGTCGAAATATCTCCAACGGGATGGATATAACAGAGAATTTTCATTAAAATTCTATGAATGATCGCGTTTTGCTTGCGCCTGGGCTTGTTTCCACGTTGAAAGAGACTTCCACTGCATTTGGCGTGGAAAACTGAGTTAAAAGAGCGCTGAAACGTCGAAATATCTCTAACGGCATGGAACCTACAGAGAATTTTCGTTAAAATTGGATAGATGAACGCCTTTTGCGTGCGCCTGGGCTTGTTTGGACGATGAAAAAGGATTGTACTGCATTCGGCGTGTAAAATCTGGTGAAAATAGCGTTTAAACGTTGAAATATCTCCAACGGCATGGAAATTACAGAGAATTTTCGTTAAAATTCTATGAATTATCGCGTTTTGCGCGCGCCTGGGCTTGTTGCCACGCTGAAAGAGACTTCCACTGCATTTGGCGTGTAAAATTGAGTTAAAATAGCGTTTAAATGTCGAAATATCTCCAACGGCATGGAAATTACAGAGAATTTTCGCTAAAATTGGATAGATGAACGCCTTCTGCGTGGGCCTGGGCTTGTTTGGACGATGAAAAAGGATTGTACTGCATTCGGCGTGTAAAATCTGGCGAAAATAGCGTTTGAACGTCGAAATATCTCCAACGGGATGGATATAACAGAGAATTTTCATTAAAATTCTATGAATGATCGCGTTTTGCTTGCGCCTCGGCTTGTTGCCACGCTGGAAGATGCTTCCACTGCATTTGGCGTGTAATGCTGAGTTAAAATAGCGTTTAAACGTCGAAATATCTGCTAGGGCATGGAAATTACAGAGAATTTTCGTTAAAATTGCATGAAAGATCTCGTTTTGCGTGCGCGTGGGCTTGTTTCCACTCTGAAAGATGCTTCCACTGCATTTGGCGTGTAAAACTGAGTTAAATGAGCGCTGAAACGTCGAAATATCTCCAACGGGATGAAAATTACAGAGAATTTTCGTTAACATTCTATGAATGATCGCGTTTTGCGTGCGCCTAGGCTTGTTTCCACACTGAAAGAGACTTCCACTGCATTTGCCGTGTAAAATTGAGTTAAAAGAACGCTGAAACGTTGAAATATCTTCAACGGGATAGAAACTACAGAGAATTTTTGTTAAAATTCTGTGAATGATCGCGTTTTGCGTGCGCCTGGGCTTGTTGCCACGCTGAAAGAGACTTCCACTGCATTTGGCGTGTAAAATTGAGTTAAAATAGCGTTTAAACGTCGAAATATCTCCAACGGCATGGAAACTACAGAGAATTTTCGCTAAAATTGGATGAAAGATCACGTTTTGCGTGCGCCTGGGCTTGTTTGGACGATGAAAAAGGATTGTTCTGCATGCGGCGTGTAAAACCTGGCGAAAATAGCGTTTAGAAGTTGAAATATCTCCAGCGGAATGAAAATTACAGAGAATTTTCGTTAAAATTGGATGAAAGATCGCGTTTTGCGTGCGAGTATGCTTGTTTCCATGCTGAAGGAGGCATCCACTGCATTTGGCGTGCAAAATTGAGTTAATAGAGCGCTGAAACGTCGAAATATCTCCAACGGGATGGAAACAACAGAGAATTTTTGTTAAAATTCTATGAATAATCGCGATTTTCATGCGCCTGGGCTTGTTTCCACGCTGACAGATGCTTCCACTGCATTTGGCGTGGAAAACTGAGTTAAAATAGCGCTACAACGTCGAAATATCTCCAACGGCATGGAAATTACAGAGAATTTTCGTTAAAATTCTATGAATGATCGCTTTTTGCGTGCGCCTGGGCTTGTTTCCACGCTGACAGATGCTTCCACTGCATTTGGCGTGGAAAACTGAGTTAAAATAGCGCTATAACGTCGAAGTATCTTCAACGGGATGGAAACTACAGAGAATTTTTGTTAAAATTCTATGAATGATCGCGATTTTCATGCGCCTGTGCTCGTTTGCACACTGAAAGAGACTTCCACTGCATTTGGCGTGTAAAACTGAGTTAAAATAGCGATCAAACGTCGGAATATCTCCAACGGGATGGATATAACAGAGAATTTTCATTAAAATTCTATGAATGTTCGCGTTTTGCTTGCGCCTCGGCTTGTTGCCACGCTGAAAGAGACTTCCACTGCATTTGGCGTGTAAAATTGAGTTAAAATAGCGTTTAAACGTCGAATTATCTCCAACGGCATGGAAACTACAGAGGATTTTCGCTAAAATTGGATGAAAGATCACGTTTTGCGTGCGCCTGGGCTTGTCTGGACGATGAAAAAGGATTGTTCTGCATGCGGCGTGTAAAACCTGGCGAAAATAGCGTTTAAAAGTTGAAATATCTCCAGCGGAATGAAAACTACAGAGAATTTTCGTTAAAATTCTATGAATGATCTCGTTTTGCGTGCGCTTGGGCTTGTTTCCGCGCTGGAAGATGCTTCCACTGCATTTGGCGTGGAAAACTGAGTTAAAATAGCGCTAAAACGTCGAAATATCTCCAACGGCATGGAAATTACAGAGAATTTTCGTTAAAATTCTATGAATGATCTCGTTTTGCGTGCGCTTGGGCTTGTTTCCACGCTGGAAGATGCTTCCACTGCATTTGGCGTGGAAAACTGAGTTAAAATAGCGCTGAAACGTCGAAATATCTCCAACGGCATGGAAATTACAGAGAATTTTCGTTAAAATTCTATGAATGATCTCGTTTTGCGTGCGCGTAGGCTTGTTTCCACTCTGAAAGATGCTTCCACTGCATTTGGCGTGTAAAATTGAGTTAAATAAGCGCTGAAACGTCGAAATATCTCCAACGAGATGGTTATAACAGAGAATTTTCATTAAAATACTATGAATGATCTCGTTTTGCGTGCGCTTGGGCTTGTTTCCACGCTGGAAGATGCTTCCACTGCATTTGGCGTGTAAGTCTGAGTTAAAATTGCGTTTAAACGTCGAAATATCTCCAACGGCATGGAAACTACAGAGAATTTTCACTAAAATTGGATGAAAGATCACGTTTTGCGTGCGCCTGGGCTTGTTTGGACGATGAAAAAGGATTGTTCTGCATGCGGCGTGTAAAACCTGGCGAAAAAGCGTTTAAAAGTTGAAATATCTCCAGCGGAATGAAAATTACAGAGAATTTTCGTTAAAATTCTATGAATGATCTCGATTTGCGTGCGCTTGGGCTTGTTTCCACGCTGGAAGATGCTTCCACTGCATTTGGCGTGGAAAACTGAGTTAAAATAGCGCTAAAACGTCGAAATATCTCCAACGGCATGGAAATTACAGAGAATTTTCGTTAAAATTCTATGAATGATCTCGTTTTGCGTGCGCTTGGGCTTGTTTCCACGCTGGAAGATGCTTCCACTGCATTTGGCGTGGAAAACTGAGTTAAAATAGCGCTGAAACGTCGAAATATCTCCAACGGCATGGAAATTACAGAGAATTTTCGTTAAAATTCTATGAATGATCTCGTTTTGCGTGCGCGTAGGCTTGTTTCCACTCTGAAAGATGCTTCCACTGCATTTGGCGTGTAAAATTGAGTTAAATAAGCGCTGAAACGTCGAAATATCTCCAACGAGATGGTTATAACAGAGAATTTTCATTAAAATACTATGAATGATCTCGTTTTGCGTGCGCTTGGGCTTGTTTCCACGCTGGAAGATGCTTCCACTGCATTTGGCGTGTAAGTCTGAGTTAAAATTGCGTTTAAACGTCGAAATATCTCCAACGGCATGGAAACTACAGAGAATTTTCACTAAAATTGGATGAAAGATCACGTTTTGCGTGCGCCTGGGCTTGTTTGGACGATGAAAAAGGATTGTTCTGCATGCGGCGTGTAAAACCTGGCGAAAAAGCGTTTAAAAGTTGAAATATCTCCAGCGGAATGAAAATTACAGAGAATTTTCGTTAAAATTCTATGAATGATCTCGTTTTGCGTGCGCTTGGGCTTGTTTCCACGCTGGAAGATGCTTCCACTGCATTTGGCGTGGAAAACTGAGTTAAAATAGCGCTAAAACGTCGAAATATCTCCAACGGCATGGAAATTACAGAGAATTTTCGTTAAAATTCTATGAATGATCTCGTTTTGCGTGCGCTTGGGCTTGTTTCCACGCTGGAAGATGCTTCCACTGCATTTGGCGTGGAAAACTGAGTTAAAATAGCGCTGAAACGTCGAAATATCTCCCACGGCATGGAAACAACAGAGAATTTTCGTTAAAATTGGATAGATGAACGCCTTTTGCGTGGGCCTGGGCTTGTTTGGACGATGAAAAAGGATTGTACTGCATTCGGCGTGTAAAATCTGGCGAAAATAGCGTTTGAACGTCGAAATATCTCCAACGGGATGGATATAACAGAGAATTTTCATTAAAATTCTATGAATGATCGCGTTTTGCTTGCGCCTGGGCTTGTTTCCACGTTGAAAGAGACTTCCACTGCATTTGGCGTGGAAAACTGAGTTAAAAGAGCGCTGAAACGTCGAAATATCTCTAACGGCATGGAAACTACAGAGAATTTTCGCTAAAATTGGATGAAAGATCACATTTTGCGTGCGCCTGGGCTTGTTTGGACGATGAAAAAGGATTGTTCTGCATGGGGCGTGTAAAACCTGGCGAAAATAGCGTTTAAACGTTGAAATATCCCCAGCGGAATGAAAATTACAGAGAATTTTCGTTAAAATTGGATGAAAGATCGCGTTTTGCGTGCGAGTATGCTTGTTTCCATGCTGAAGGAGGCTTCCACTGCATTTGGCGTGCAAAATTGAGTTAAAAGAGCGCTGAAACGTCGAAATATCTCCAACGGGATGGAAATTACAGAGAATTTTCGTTAAAATTGGATAGATGAACGCCTTTTGCGTGCGCCTGGGCTTGTTTGGACGATGAACAAGGATTGTACTGCATTCGTCGTGTAAAATCTGGTGAAAATAGCGTTTAAACGTTGAAATATCTCCAACGGCATGGAAATTACAGAGAATTTTCGTTAAAATTCTATGAATTATCGCGTTTTGCGTGCGCTTGGGCTTGTTTCCACGCTGGAAGATGCTTCCACTGCATTTGGCGTGTAAGTCTGAGTTAAAATTGCGTTTAAACGTCGAAATATCTCCAACGGCATGGAAACTACAGAGAATTTTCACTAAAATTGGATGAAAGATCACGTTTTGCGTGCGCCTGGGCTTGTTTGGACGATGAAAAAGGATTGTTCTGCATGCGGCGTGTAAAACCTGGCGAAAAAGCGTTTAAAAGTTGAAATATCTCCAGCGGAATGAAAATTACAGAGAATTTTCGTTAAAATTCTATGAATGATCTCGTTTTGCGTGCGCTTGGGCTTGTTTCCACGCTGGAAGATGCTTCCACTGCATTTGGCGTGGAAAACTGAGTTAAAATAGCGCTAAAACGTCGAAATATCTCCAACGGCATGGAAATTACAGAGAATTTTCGTTAAAATTCTATGAATGATCTCGTTTTGCGTGCGCTTGGGCTTGTTTCCACGCTGGAAGATGCTTCCACTGCATGCGGCGTGTAAAACCTGGCGAAAAAGCGTTTAAAAGTTGAAATATCTCCAGCGGAATGAAAATTACAGAGAATTTTCGTTAAAATTCCATGAATGATCTCGTTTTGCGTGCGCTTGGGCTTGTTTCCACGCTGGAAGATGCTTCCACTGCATTTGGCGTGGAAAACTGAGTTAAAATAGCGCTGAAACGTCGAAATATCTCCAACGGCATGGAAACAACAGAGAATTTTCGTTAAAATTGGATAGATGAACGCCTTTTGCGTGGGCCTGGGCTTGTTTGGACGATGAAAAAGGATTGTACTGCATTCGGCGTGTAAAATCTGGCGAAAATAGCGTTTGAACGTCGAAATATCTCCAACGGGATGGATATAACAGAGAATTTTCATTAAAATTCTATGAATGATCGCGTTTTGCTTGCGCCTGGGCTTGTTTCCACGTTGAAAGAGACTTCCACTGCATTTGGCGTGGAAAACTGAGTTAAAAGAGCGCAGAAACGTTGAAATATCTTCAACGGGATAGAAACTACACAGAATTTTTGTTAAAATTCTGTGAATGATCGCGTTTTGCGTGCGCCTGGCCTTGTTGCCACGCTGAAAGAGACTTCCACTGCATTTGGCGTGTAAAATTGAGTTAAAATAGCGTTTAAACGTCGAAATATCTCCAACGACATGGAAACTACAGAGAATTTTCGCTAAAATTGGATAGATGAACGCCTTCTGCGTGGGCCTGGGCTTGTTTGGACGATGAAAAAGGATTGTACTGCATTCGGCGTGTAAAATCTGGCGAAAATAGCGTTTGAACGTCGAAATATCTCCAACGGGATGGATATAACAGAGAATTTTCATTAAAATTCTATGAATGATCGCGTTTTGCTTGCGCCTCGGCTTGTTGCCACGCTGGAAGATGCTTCCACTGCATTTGGCGTGTAATGCTGAGTTAAAATAGCGTTTAAACGTCGAAATATCTGCTAGGGCATGGAAATTACAGAGAATTTTCGTTAAAATTGCATGAAAGATCTCGTTTTGCGTGGGCGTGGGCTTGTTTCCACTCTGAAAGATGCTTCCACTGCATTTGGCGTGTAAAACTGAGTTAAATGAGCGCTGAAACGTCGAAATATCTCCAACGGGATGAAAATTACAGAGAATTTTCGTTAAAATTCTATGAATGATCGCGTTTTGCGTGCGCCTAGGCTTGTTTCCACACTGAAAGAGACTTCCACTGCATTTGCCGTGTAAAATTGAGTTAAAAGAACGCTGAAACGTTGAAATATCTTCAACGGGATAGAAACTACAGAGAATTTTTGTTAAAATTCTGTGAATGATCGCGTTTTGCGTGCGCCTGGGCTTGTTGCCACGCTGAAAGAGACTTCCACTGCATTTGGCGTGTAAAATTGAGTTAAAATAGCGTTTAAACGTCGAAATATCTCCAACGGCATGGAAACTACAGAGAATTTTCGCTAAAATTGGATGAAAGATCACGTTTTGCGTGCGCCTGGGCTTGTTTGGACGATGAAAAAGGATTGTTCTGCATGCGGCGTGTAAAACCTGGCGAAAATAGCGTTTAGAAGTTGAAATATCTCCAGCGGAATGAAAATTACAGAGAATTTTCGTTAAAATTGGATGAAAGATCGCGTTTTGCGTGCGAGTATGCTTGTTTCCATGCTGAAGGAGGCTTCCACTGCATTTGGCGTGCAAAATTGAGTTAAAAGAGCGCTGAAACGTCGAAATATCTCCAACGGCATGGAAACAACAGAGAATTTTTGTTAAAATTCTATGAATAATCGCGATTTTCATGCGCCTGGGCTTGTTTCCACGCTGACAGATGCTTCCACTGCATTTGGCGTGGAAAACTGAGTTAAAATAGCGCTAAAACGTCGAAATATCTCCAACGGCATGGAAATTACAGAGAATTTTCGTTAAAATTCTATGAATGATCGCTTTTTGCGTGCGCCTGGGCTTGTTTCCACGCTGACAGATGCTTCCACTGCATTTGGCGTGGAAAACTGAGTTAAAATAGCGCTATAACGTCGAAGTATCTTCAACGGGATGGAAACTACAGAGAATTTTTGTTAAAATTCTATGAATGATCGCGATTTTCATGCGCCTGTCCTCGTTTGCACACTGAAAGAGACTTCCACTGCATTTGGCGTGTAAAACTGAGTTAAAATAGCGATCAAACGTCGAAATATCTCCAACGGGATGGATATAACAGAGAATTTTCATTAAAATTCTATGAATGTTCGCGTTTTGCTTGCGCCTCGGCTTGTTGCCACGCTGAAAGAGACTTCCACTGCATTTGGCGTGTAAAATTGAGTTAAAATAGCGTTTAAACGTCGAAATATCTCCAACGGCATGGAAACTACAGAGGATTTTCGCTAAAATTGGATGAAAGACCACGTTTTGCGTGCGCCTGGGCTTGTCTGGACGATGAAAAAGGATTGTTCTGCATGCGGCGTGTAAAACCTGGCGAAAATAGCGTTTAAAAGTTGAAATATCTCCAGCGGAATGAAAATTACAGAAAATTTTCGTTAAAATTCTATGAATGATCTCGTTTTGCGTGCGCTTGGGCTTGTTTCCGCGCTGGAAGATGCTTCCACTGCATTTGGCGTGGAAAACTGAGTTAAAATAGCGCTAAAACGTCGAAATATCTCCAACGGCATGGAAACTACAGAGAATTTTCGCTAAAATTGGATAGATGAACGCCTTCTGCGTGGGCCTGGGCTTGTTTGGACGATGAAAAAGGATTGTACTGCATTCGGCGTGTAAAATCTGGCGAAAATAGCGTTTGAACGTCGAAATATCTCCAACGGGATGGATATAACAGAGAATTTTCATTAAAATTCTATGAATGATCGCGTTTTGCTTGCGCCTCGGCTTGTTGCCACGCTGGAAGATGCTTCCACTGCATTTGGCGTGTAATGCTGAGTTAAAATAGCGTTTAAACGTCGAAATATCTGCTAGGGCATGGAAACTACAGAGGATTTTCGCTAAAATTGGATGAAAGACCACGTTTTGCGTGCGCCTGGGCTTGTCTGGACGATGAAAAAGGATTGTTCTGCATGCGGCGTGTAAAACCTGGCGAAAATAGCGTTTAAAAGTTGAAATATCTCCAGCGGAATGAAAATTACAGAAAATTTTCGTTAAAATTCTATGAATGATCTCGTTTTGCGTGCGCTTGGGCTTGTTTCCGCGCTGGAAGATGCTTCCACTGCATTTGGCGTGGAAAACTGAGTTAAAATAGCGCTAAAACGTCGAAATATCTCCAACGGCATGGAAACTACAGAGAATTTTCGCTAAAATTGGATAGATGAACGCCTTCTGCGTGGGCCTGGGCTTGTTTGGACGATGAAAAAGGATTGTACTGCATTCGGCGTGTAAAATCTGGCGAAAATAGCGTTTGAACGTCGAAATATCTCCAACGGGATGGATATAACAGAGAATTTTCATTAAAATTCTATGAATGATCGCGTTTTGCTTGCGCCTCGGCTTGTTGCCACGCTGGAAGATGCTTCCACTGCATTTGGCGTGTAATGCTGAGTT
Source organism: Bombus dahlbomii (assembly GCA_037178635.1). Taxonomy (NCBI): domain Eukaryota; kingdom Metazoa; phylum Arthropoda; class Insecta; order Hymenoptera; family Apidae; genus Bombus; species Bombus dahlbomii. Next base: position 5,213,544 of record CM074117.1, read on the forward strand.
AAAATAGCGTTTAAACGTCGAAATATCTGCTAGGGCATGGAAATTACAGAGAATTTTCGTTAAAATTGCATGAAAGATCTCGTTTTGCGTGCGCGTGGGCTTGTTTCCACTCTGAAAGATGCTTCCACTGCATTTGGCGTGTAAAACTGAGTTAAATGAGCGCTGAAACGTCGAAATATCTCCAACGGGATGAAAATTACAGAGAATTTTCGTTAAAATTCTATGAATGATCGCGTTTTGCGTGCGCCTAGGCTTGTTTCCACACTGAAAGAGACTTCCACTGCATTTGCCGTGTAAAATTGAGTTAAAAGAACGCTGAAACGTTGAAATATCTTCAACGGGATAGAAACTACAGAGAATTTTTGTTAAAATTCTGTGAATGATCGCGTTTTGCGTGCGCCTGGGCTTGTTGCCACGCTGAAAGAGACTTCCACTGCATTTGGCGTGTAAAATTGAGTTAAAATAGCGTTTAAACGTCGAAATATCTCCAACGGCATGGAAACTACAGAGAATTTTCGCTAAAATTGGATGAAAGATCACGTTTTGCGTGCGCCTGGGCTTGTTTGGACGATGAAAAAGGATTGTTCTGCATGCGGCGTGTAAAACCTGGCGAAAATAGCGTTTAGAAGTTGAAATATCTCCAGCGGAATGAAAATTACAGAGAATTTTCGTTAAAATTGGATGAAAGATCGCGTTTTGCGTGCGAGTATGCTTGTTTCCATGCTGAAGGAGGCTTCCACTGCATTTGGCGTGCAAAATTGAGTTAAAAGAGCGCTGAAACGTCGAAATATCTCCAACGGCATGGAAACAACAGAGAATTTTTGTTAAAATTCTATGAATAATCGCGATTTTCATGCGCCTGGGCTTGTTTCCACGCTGACAGATGCTTCCACTGCATTTGGCGTGGAAAACTGAGTTAAAATAGCGCTAAAACGTCGAAATATCTCCAACGGCATGGAAATTACAGAGAATTTTCGTTAAAATTCTATGAATGATCGCTTTTTGCGTGCGCCTGGGCTTGTTTCCACGCTGACAGATGCTTCCACTGCATTTGGCGTGGAAAACTGAGTTAAAATAGCGCTATAACGTCGAAGTATCTTCAACGGGATGGAAACTACAGAGAATTTTTGTTAAAATTCTATGAATGATCGCGATTTTCATGCGCCTGTGCTCGTTTGCACACTGAAAGAGACTTCCACTGCATTTGGCGTGTAAAACTGAGTTAAAATAGCGATCAAACGTCGAAATATCTCCAACGGGATGGAAATTACAGAGAATTTTCGTTAAAATTCTATGAATGATCTCGTTTTGCGTGCGCTTGGGCTTGTTTCCACGCTGGAAGATGCTTCACTGCATTTGGCGTGGAAAACTGAGTTAAAATAGCGCTGAAACGTCGAAATATCTCCAACGGCATGGATATTACAGAGAATTTTCGTTAAAATTCTATGAATGATCTCGTTTTGCGTGCGCGTAGGCTTGTTTCCACTCTGAAAGATGCTTCCACTGCATTTGGCGTGTAAAACTGAGTTAAATGAGCGCTGAAACGTCGAAATATCTCCAACGAGATGGGTATAACAGAGAATTTTCATTAAAATTCTATGAATGATCTCGTTTTGCGTGCGCTTGGGCTTGTTTCCACGCTGGAAGATGCTTCCACTGCATTTGGCGTGGAAAACTGAGTTAAAATAGCGCTGAAACGTCGAAATATCTCCAACGGCATGGAAATTACAGAGAGTTTTCGTTAAAATTCTATGAATGATCTCGTTTTGCGTGCGCCTCGGCTTGTTGCCACGCTGAAAGAGACATCCACTGCATTTGGCGTGGAAAACTGAGTTAAAATAGCGCTAAAACGTCGAAATATCTCCAACGGCATGGATACTACAGAGAATTTTCGTTAAAATTCTGTGAATGATCGCGTTTTGCGTGCGCCTAGGCTTGTTTCCACGCTGAAGGAGGCTTCCACTGCATTTGGCGTGTAAATCTGAGTTAAAAGAGCGCTGAAACTTCGAAGTGTCTCCAACGGCATGGAAATTACAGAGAATTTTCGTTAAAATTCTATGAATGATCACGTTTTGCGTGCGGCTGGGCTTGTTTCCACGCTGAAAGAGACTTCCACTGCATTTGGCGTGTAAAATTGAGTTAAAATAGCGTTTAAACGTCGAAATATCTCCAACGGCATGGAAACTACAGAGAATTTCCGCTAAAATTGGATGAAAGATCACGTTTTGCGTGCGCCTGGGCTTGTTTGGACGATGAAAAAGGATTGTTCTGCATGCGGCGTGTAAAACCTGGCGAAAATAGCGTTTAAAAGTTGAAATATCTAAAGCGGAATGAAAATTACAGAGAATTTTCGTTAAAATTGGATGAAAGATCGCGTTTTGCGTGCGAGTATGCTTGTTTCCATGCTGAAGGAGGCTTCCACTGCATTTGGCGTGCAAAATTGTGTCAAAATTGCGTTTAAACGTCGAAATATCTCCAACGGGATGGGTATAACAGAGAATTTTCATTAAAATTCTATGAATGATCGCGTTTTGCGTGCGCCTGGGCTTGTTTGGACGATGAAAAAGGATTGTTCTGCATGCGGCGTGTAAAACCTGGCGAAAAAGCGTTTAAAAGTTGAAATATCTCCAACGGCATGGAAATTACAGAGAATTTTCGTTAAAATTCTATGAATGATCTCGTTTTGCGTGCGCTTGGGCTTGTTTCCACGCTGGAAGATGCTTCCACTGCATTTGGCGTGCAAAATTGAGTTAAAAGAGCGCTGAAACGTCGAAATATCTCCAACGGCATGGAAACAACAGAGAATTTTTGTTAAAATTCTATGAATGATCGCGATTTTCATGCGCCTGTGCTTGTTTCCACGCTGACAGATGCTTCCACTGCATTTGGCGTGGAAAACTGAGTTAAAATAGCGCTAAAACGTCGAAATATCTCCAACGGCATGGAAATTACAGAGAATTTTCGTTAAAATTCTATGAATGATCGCTTTTTGCGTGCGCCTGGGCTTGTTTCCACGCTGACAGATGCTTCCACTGCATTTGGCGTGGAAAACTGTGTTAAAATAGCGCTATAACGTCGAAGTATCTTCAACGGGATGGAAACTACAGAGAATTTTTGTTAAAATTCTATGAATGATCGCGATTTTCATGCGGCTGTGCTCGTTTGCACACTGAAAGAGACTTCCACTGCATTTGGCGTGTAAAACTGAGTTAAAATAGCGATCAAACGTCGAAATATCTCCAACGGCATGGAAATTACAGAGAATTTTCGTTAAAATTCTATGAATGATCTCGTTTTGCGTGCGCGTAGGCTTGTTTCCACTCTGAAAGATGCTTCCACTGCATTTGGCGTGGAAAACTGAGTTAAAATAGCGCTGAAACGTCGAAATATCTCCAACGGCATGGAAATTACAGATAATTTTCGTTAAAATTCTATGAATGATCTCGTTTTGCGTGCGCGTAGGCTTGTTTCCACTCTGAAAAATGCTTCCACTGCATTTGGCGTGTAAAATTGAGTTAAATAAGCGCTGAAACGTCGAAATATCTCCAACGAGATGGGTATAACAGAGAATTTTCATTAAAATTCTATGAATGATCTCGTTTTGCGTGCGCTTGGGCTTGTTTCCACGCTGGAAGATGCTTCCACTGCATTTGGCGTGTAAGTCTGAGTTAAAATTGCGTTTAAACGTCGAAATATCTCCAACGGCATGGAAACTACAGAGAATTTTCACTAAAATTGGATGAAAGATCACGTTTTGCGTGCGCCTGGGCTTGTTTGGACGATGAAAAAGGATTGTTCTGCATGCGGCGTGTAAAACCTGGCGAAAAAGCGTTTAAAAGTTGAAATATCTCCAGCGGAATGAAAATTACAGAGAATTTTCGTTAAAATTCTATAAATGATCTCGTTTTGCGTGCGCTTGGGATTGTTTCCACGCTGGAAGATGCTTCCACTGCATTTGGCGTGGAAAACTGAGTTAAAATAGCGCTAAAACGTCGAAATATCTCCAACGGCATGGAAATTACAGAGAATTTTCGTTAAAATTCTATGAATGATCTCGTTTTGCGTGCGCTTGGGCTTGTTTCCACGCTGGAAGATGCTTCCACTGCATTTGGCGTGGAAAACTGAGTTAAAATAGCGCTGAAACGTCGAAATATTTCCAACGGCATGGAAATTACAGAGAATTTTCGTTAAAATTCTATGAATGATCTCGTTTTGCGTGCGCGTAGGCTTGTTTCCACTCTGAAAGATGCTTCCACTGCATTTGGCGTGTAAAATTGAGTTAAATAAGCGCTGAAACGTCGCAATATCTCCAACGAGATGGGTATAACAGAGAATTTTCATTAAAATTCTATGAATGATCTCGTTTTGCGTGCGCTTGGGCTTGTTTCCACGCTGGAAGATGCTTCCACTGCACTTGGCGTGTAAGTCTGAGTTAAAATTGCGTTTAAACGTCGAAATATCTCCAACGGCATGGAAACTACAGAGAATTTCCGCTAAAATTGGATGAAAGATCACGTTTTGCGTGCGCCTGGGCTTGTTTGGACGATGAAAAAGGATTGTTCTGCATGCGGCGTGTAAAACCTGGCGAAAATAGCGTTTAAAAGTTGAAATATCTAAAGCGGAATGAAAATTACAGAGAATTTTCGTTAAAATTGGATGAAAGATCGCGTTTTGCGTGCGAGTATGCTTGTTTCCATGCTGAAGGAGGCTTCCACTGCATTTGGCGTGCAAAATTGTGTCAAAATTGCGTTTAAACGTCGAAATATCTCCAACAGGATGGGTATAACAGAGAATTTTCATTAAAATTCTATGAATGATCGCGTTTTGCGTGCGCCTGGGCTTGTTTGGACGATGAAAAAGGATTGTTCTGCATGCGGCGTGTAAAACCTGGCGAAAAAGCGTTTAAAAGTTGAAATATCTCCAACGGCATGGAAATTACAGAGAATTTTCGTTAAAATTCTATGAATGATCTCGTTTTGCGTGCGCTTGGGCTTGTTTCCACGCTGGAAGATGCTTCCACTGCATTTGGCGTGCAAAATTGAGTTAAAAGAGCGCTGAAACGTCGAAATATCTCCAACGGCATGGAAACAACAGAGAATTTTTGTTAAAATTCTATGAATGATCGCGATTTTCATGCGCCTGTGCTTGTTTCCACGCTGACAGATGCTTCCACTGCATTTGGCGTGGAAAACTGAGTTAAAATAGCGCTAAAACGTCGAAGTATCTCCAACGGCATGGAAATTACAGAGAATTTTCGTTAAAATTCTATGAATGATCGCTTTTTGCGTGCGCCTGGGCTTGTTTCCACGCTGACAGATGCTTCCACTGCATTTGGCGTGGAAAACTGTGTTAAAATAGCGCTATAACGTCGAAGTATCTTCAACGGGATGGAAACTACAGAGAATTTTTGTTAAAATTCTATGAATGATCGCGATTTTCATGCGGCTGTGCTCGTTTGCACACTGAAAGAGACTTCCACTGCATTTGGCGTGTAAAACTGAGTTAAAATAGCGATCAAACGTCGAAATATCTCCAACGGGATGGATATAACAGAGAATTTTCATTAAAATTCTATGAATGTTCGCGTTTTGCTTGCGCCTCGGCTAGTTGCCACGCTGAAAGAGACTTCCACTGCATTTGGCGTGTAAAATTGAGTTAAAATAGCGTTTAAACGTCGAAATATCTCCAGCGGCATGGAAACTACAGAGAATTTTCGCTAAAATTGGACGAAAGATCACGTTTTGCGTGCGCCTGGGCTTGTTTGGACGATGAAAAAGGATTGTTCTGCATGTGGCGTGTAAAACCTGGCCAAAATAGCGTTTAAAAGTTGAAATATCTCCAGCGGAAAGAAAATTACAGAGAATTTTCGTTAAAATTCTATGAATGATCTCGTTTTGCGTGCGCTTGGGCTTGTTTCCACGCTGGAAGATGCTTCCACTGCATTTGGCGTGGAAAACTGAGTTAAAATAGCGCTAAAACGTCGAAATATCTCCAACGGCATGGAAATTACAGAGAATTTTCGTTAAAATTCTATGAATGATCTCGTTTTGCGTGCGCTTGGGCTTGTTTCCACGCTGGAAGATGCTTCACTGCATTTGGCGTGGAAAACTGAGTTAAAATAGCGCTAAAACGTCGAAATATCTCCAACGGCATGGAAACTACAGAGAATTTTCGTTAAAATTCTGTGAAGGATCGCGTTTTGCGTGCGCCTAGGCTTGTTTCCACGCTGAAGGAGGCTTCCACTGCATTTGGCGTGTAAATCTGAGTTAAAAGAGCGCTGAAACTTCGAAGTGTCTCCAACGGCATGGAAATTACAGAGAATTTTCGTTAAAATTCTATGAATGATCACGTTTTGCGTGCGGCTGGGCTTGTTTCCACGCTGAAAGAGACTTCCACTGCATTTGGCGTGTAAAATTGAGTTAAAATAGCGTTTGAACGTCGAAATATCTCCAACGGCATGGAAACTACAGAGAATTTCCGCTAAAATTGGATGAAAGATCACGTTTTGCGTGCGCCTGGGCTTGTTTGGACGATGAAAAAGGATTGTTCTGCATGCGGCGTGTAAAACCTGGCGAAAATAGCGTTTAAAAGTTGAAATATCTAAAGCGGAATGAAAATTACAGAGAATTTTCGTTAAAATTGGATGAAAGATCGCGTTTTGCGTGCGAGTATGCTTGTTTCCATGCTGAAGGAGGCTTCCACTGCATTTGGCGTGCAAAATTGTGTCAAAATTGCGTTTAAACGTCGAAATATCTCCAACGGGATGGGTATAACAGAGAATTTTCATTAAAATTCTATGAATGATCGCGTTTTGCGTGCGCCTGGGCTTGTTTGGACGATGAAAAAGGATTGTTCTGCATGCGGCGTGTAAAACCTGGCGAAAAAGCGTTTAAAAGTTGAAATATCTCCAACGGCATGGAAATTACAGAGAATTTTCGTTAAAATTCTATGAATGATCTCGTTTTGCGTGCGCTTGGGCTTGTTTCCACGCTGGAAGATGCTTCCACTGCATTTGGCGTGCAAAATTGAGTTAAAAGAGCGCTGAAACGTCGAAATATCTCCAACGGCATGGAAACAACAGAGAATTTTTGTTAAAATTCTATGAATGATCGCGATTTTCATGCGCCTGTGCTTGTTTCCACGCTGACAGATGCTTCCACTGCATTTGGCGTGGAAAACTGAGTTAAAATAGCGCTAAAACGTCGAAATATCTCCAACGGCATGGAAATTACAGAGAATTTTCGTTAAAATTCTATGAATGATCGCTTTTTGCGTGCGCCTGGGCTTGTTTCCACGCTGACAGATGCTTCCACTGCATTTGGCGTGGAAAACTGTGTTAAAATAGCGCTATAACGTCGAAGTATCTTCAACGGGATGGAAACTACAGAGAATTTTTGTTAAAATTCTATGAATGATCGCGATTTTCATGCGGCTGTGCTCGTTTGCACACTGAAAGAGACTTCCACTGCATTTGGCGTGTAAAACTGAGTTAAAATAGCGATCAAACGTCGAAATATCTCCAACGGGATGGATATAACAGAGAATTTTCATTAAAATTCTATGAATGTTCGCGTTTTGCTTGCGCCTCGGCTTGTTGCCACGCTGAAAGAGACTTCCACTGCATTTGGCGTGTAAAATTGAGTTAAAATAGCGTTTAAACGTCGAAATATCTCCAGCGGCATGGAAACTACAGAGAATTTTCGCTAAAATTGGATGAAAGATCACGTTTTGCGTGCGCCTGGGCTTGTTTGGACGATGAAAAAGGATTGTTCTGCATGCGGCGTGTTAAACCTGGCGAAAATAGCGTTTAAAAGTTGAAATATCTCCAGCGGAAAGAAAATTACAGAGAATTTTCGTTAAAATTCTATGAATGATCTCGTTTTGCGTGCGCTTGGGCTTGTTTCCACGCTGGAAGATGCTTCCACTGCAATTTGGCGTGGAAAACTGAGTTAAAATAGCGTTTAAACGTCGAAATATCTCCAACGGCATGGAAACTACAGAGAATTTCCGCTAAAATTGGATGAAAGGTCACGTTTTGCGTGCTCCTGGGCTTGTTTGGACGATGAAAAAGGATTGTTCTGCATGCGGCGTGTAAAACCTGGCGAAAATAGCGTTTAAAAGTTGAAATATCTAAAGCGGAATGAAAATTACAGAGAATTTTCGTTAAAATTCTATGAATGATCACGTTTTGCGTGCGGCTGGGCTTGTTTCCACGCTGAAAGAGACTTCCACTGCATTTGGCGTGTAAAATTGAGTTAAAATAGCGTTTAAACGTCGAAATATCTCCAACGGCATGGAAATTACAGAGAATTTTCGTTAAAATTCTATGAATGACCTCGTTTTGCGTGCGCCTGGGCTTGTTTCCACGCTGACAGATGCTTCCACTGCATTTGGCGTGGAAAACTGAGTTAAAATAGCGCTATAACGTCGAAGTATCTTCAACGGGATGGAAACTACAGAGAATTTTTGTTAAAATTCTATGAATGATCGCGATTTTCATGCGCCTGTGCTCGTTTGCACACTGAAAGAGACTTCCACTGCATTTGGCGTGTAAAACTGAGTTAAATGAGCGCTGAAACGTCGAAATATCTCCAACGAGATGGGTATAACAGAGAATTTTCATTAAAATTCTATGAATGATCTCGTTTTGCGTGCGCTTGGGCTTGTTTCCACGCTGGAAGATGCTTCCACTGCATTTGGCGTGGAAAACTGAGTTAAAATAGCGCTGAAACGTCGAAATATCTCCAACGGCATGGAAATTACAGAGACTTTTCGTTAAAATTCTATGAATGATCTCGTTTTGCGTGCGCCTCGGCTTGTTGCCACGCTGAAAGAGACATCCACTGCATTTGGCGTGGAAAACTGAGTTAAAATAGCGCTAAAACGTCGAAATATCTCCAACGGCATGGATACTACAGAGAATTTTCGTTAAAATTCTGTGAATGATCGCGTTTTGCGTGCGCCTAGGCTTGTTTCCACGCTGAAGGAGGCTTCCACTGCATTTGGCGTGTAAATCTGAGTTAAAAGAGCGCTGAAACTTCGAAGTGTCTCCAACGGCATGGAAATTACAGAGAATTTTCGTTAAAATTCTATGAATGATCACGTTTTGCGTGCGGCTGGGCTTGTTTCCACGCTGAAAGAGACTTCCACTGCATTTGGCGTGTAAAATTGAGTTAAAATAGCGTTATAAACGTCGAAATATCTCCAACGGCATGGAAACTACAGAGAATTTCCGCTAAAATTGGATGAAAGATCACGTTTTGCGTGCGCCTGGGCTTGTTTGGACGATGAAAAAGGATTGTTCTGCATGCGGCGTGTAAAACCTGGCGAAAATAGCGTTTAAAAGTTGAAATATCTAAAGCGGAATGAAAATTACAGAGAATTTTCGTTAAAATTGGATGAAAGATCGCGTTTTGCGTGCGAGTATGCTTGTTTCCATGCTGAAGGAGGCTTCCACTGCATTTGGCGTGCAAAATTGAGTTAAAAGAGCGCTGAAACGGCGAAATATCTCCAACGGCATGGAAACAACAGAGAATTTTTGTTAAAATTCTATGAATGATCGCGATTTTCATGCGCCTGGGCTTGTTTCCACGCTGACAGATGCTTCCACTGCATTTGGCGTGGAAAACTGAGTTAAAATAGCGCTAAAACGTCGAAATATCTCCAACGGCATGGAAATTACAGAGAATTTTCGTTAAAATTCTATGAATGATCGCTTTTTGCGTGCGCCTGGGCTTGTTTCCACGCTGACAGATGCTTCCACTGCATTTGGCGTGGAAAACTGAGTTAAAATAGCGCTATAACGTCGAAGTATCTTCAACGGGATGGAAACTACAGAGAATTTTTGTTAAAATTCTATGAATGATCGCGATTTTCATGCGCCTGTGCTCGTTTGCACACTGAAAGAGACTTCCACTGCATTTGGCGTGTAAAACTGAGTTAAAATAGCGATCAAACGTCGAAATATCTCCAACGGGATGGATATAACAGAGAATTTTCATTAAAATTCTATGAATGTTCGCGTTTTGCTTGCGCCTCGGCTTGTTGCCACGCTGAAAGAGACTTCCACTGCATTTGGCTTGTAAAATTGTGTTAAAATAGCGTTTAAACGTCGAAATATCTCCAACGGCATGGAAACTACAGAGAATTTCCGCTAAAATTGGATGATAGATCACGTTTTGCGTGCGCCTGGGCTTGTTTGGACGATGAAAAAGGATTGTTCTGCATGCGGCGTGTAAAACCTGGCGAAAATAGCGTTTAAAAGTTGAAATATCTAAAGCGGAATGAAAATTACAGAGAATTTTCGTTAAAATTGGATGAAAGATCGCGTTTTGCGTGCGAGTATGCTTGTTTCCATGCTGAAGGAGGCTTCCACTGCATTTGGCGTGCAAAATTGAGTTGAAAGAGCGCTGAAACGTAAAAATATCTCCAACGGCATGGAAACAACAGAGAATTTTTGTTAAAATTCTATGAATGATCGCGATTTTCATGCGCCTGGGATTGTTTCCACGCTGACAGATGCTTCCACTGCATTTGGCGTGGAAAACTGAGTTAAAATAGCGCTAAAACGTCGAAATATCTCCAACGGCATGGAAATTACAGAGAATTTTCGTTAAAATTCTATGAATGATCGCTTTTTGCGTGCGCCTGGGCTTGTTTCCACGCTGACAGATGCTTCCACTGCATTTGGCGTGTAAAATTGAGTTAAAATAGCGTTTAAACGTCGAAATATCTCCAACGGCATGGAAACTACAGAGAATTTTCGCTAAAATTGGATGAAAGATCACGTTTTGCGTGCGCCTGGGCTTGTTTGGACGATGAAAAAGGATTGTTCTGCATGCGGCGTGTAAAACCTGGCGAAAATAGCGTTTAAAAGTTGAAATATCTCCAGCGGAAAGAAAATTACAGAGAATTTTCGTTAAAATTCTATGAATGATCTTGTTTTGCGTGCGCTTGGGCTTGTTTCCACGCTGGAAGATGCTTCCACTGCATCTGGCGTGGAAAACTGAGTTAAAATAGCGCTAAAACGTCGAAATATCTCCAACGGCATGGAAATTACAGAGAATTTTCGTTAAAATTCTATGAATGATCTCGTTTTGCGTGCGCTTGGGCTTGTTTCCACGCTGGAAGATGCTTCACTGCATTTGGCGTGGAAAACTGAGTTAAAATAGCGCTGAAACGTCGAAATATCTCCAACGGCATGGATATTACAGAGAATTTTCGTTAAAATTCTATGAATGACCTCGTTTTGCGTGCGCGTAGGCTTGTTTCCACTCTGAAAGATGCTTCCACTGCATTTGGCGTGTAAAACTGAGTTAAATGAGCGCTGAAACGTCGAAATATCTCCAACGAGATGGGTATAACAGAGAATTTTCATTAAAATTCTATGAATGATCTCGTTTTGCGTGCGCTTGGGCTTGTTTCCACGCTGGAAGAGACTTCCACTGCATTTGGCGTGTAAAATTGAGTTAAAATAGCGTTTAAACGTCGAAATATCTCCAACGGCATGGAAACTACAGAGAATTTTCGCTAAAATTGGATGATAGATCACGTTTTGCGTGCGCCTGGGCTTGTTTGGACGATGAAAAAGGATTGTTCTGCATGCGGCGTGTAAAACGTGGCGAAAATAGCGTTTAAAAGTTGAAATATCTCCAGCGGAAAGAAAATTACAGAGAATTTTCGTTAAAATTCTATGAATGATCTTGTTTTGCGTGCGCTTGGGCTTGTTTCCACGCTGGAAGATGCTTCCACTGCATTTGGCGTGGAAAACTGAGTTTAAATAGCGCTAAAACGTCGAAATATCTCCAACGGCATGGAAATTACAGAGAATTTTCGTTAAAATTCTATGAATGATCTCGTTTTGCGTGCGCTTGGGCTTGTTTCCACGCTGGAAGATGCTTCACTGCATTTGGCGTGGAAAACTGAGTTAAAATAGCGCTGAAACGTCGAAATATCTCCAACGGCATGGATATTACAGAGAATTTTCGTTAAAATTCTATGAATGTCCTCGTTTTGCGTGCGCGTAGGCTTGTTTCCACTCTGAAAGATGCTTCCACTGCATTTGGCGTGTAAAACTGAGTTAAATGAGCGCTGAAACGTCGAAATATCTCCAACGAGATGGGTATAACAGAGAATTTTCATTAAAATTCTATGAATGATCTCGTTTTGCGTGCGCTTGGGCTTGTTTCCACGCTGGAAGAGACTTCCACTGCATTTGGCGTGTAAAATTGAGTTAAAATAGCGTTTAAACGTCGAAATATCTCCAACGGCATGGAAACTACAGAGAATTTTCGCTAAAATTGGATGAAAGATCACGTTTTGCGTGCGCCTGGGCTTGTTTGGACGATGAAAAAGGATTTTTCTGCATGCGGCGTGTAAAACCTGGCGAAAATAGCGTTTAAAAGTTGAAATATCTCCAGCGGAAAGAAAATTACAGAGAATTTTCGTTAAAATTGGATGAAAGATCGCGTTTTGCGTGCGAGTATGCTTGTTTCCATGCTGAAGGAGGCTTCCACTGCATTTGGCGTGCAAAATTGAGTTAAAAGAGCGCTGAAACGTCGAAATATCTCCAACGGCATGGAAATTACAGAGAATTTTCGTTAAAATTCTATGAATGATCTCGTTTTGCGTGCGCTTGGGCTTGTTTCCACGCTGGAAGGTGCTTCCACTGCATTTGGCGTGGAAAACTGAGTTAAAGTAGCGCTGAAACGTCGAAATATCTCCAACGGCATGGAAATTACAGAGAATTTTCGTTAAAATTCTATGAATGATCTCGTTTTGCGTGCGCGTAGGCTTGTTTCCACTCTGAAAGATGCTTCCACTGCATTTGGCGTGTAAAACTGAGTTAAATGAGCGCTGAAACGTCGAAATATCTCCAACGAGATGGGTATAACAGAGAATTTTCATTAAAATTCTATGAATGATCTCGTTTTGCGTGCGCTTGGGCTTGTTTCCACGCTGGAAGATGCTTCCACTGCATTTGGCGTAGAAAACTGAGTTAAAATAGCGCTGAAACGTCGAAATATCTCCAACGGCATGGAAATTACAGAGAATTTTCATTAAAATTCTATGAATGATCTCGTTTTGCGTGCGCGTAGGCTTGTTTCCACTCTGAAAGATGCTTCCACTGCATTTGGCGTATAAAACTGAGTTAAATGAGCGCTGAAACGTCGAAATATCTCCAACGAGATGGGTATAACAGAGAATTTTAATTAAATTCTATGAATGATCTCGTTTTGCGTGCGCTTGGGCTTGTTTCCACGCTGGAAGATGCTTCCACTGCATTTGGCGTAGAAAACTGAGTTAAAATAGCGCTAAAACGTCGAAATATCTCCAACGGGATGAAAATTACAGAGAATTTTCGTTAAAATTCTATGAATGATCGCGTTTTGCGTGCGCCTAGGCTTGTTTCCACACTGAAAGAGACTTCCACTGCATTTGCCGTGTAAAATTGAGTTAAAAGAGCGCTGAAACGTTGAGATATCTTCAACGGGATAGAAACTACAGAGAATTTTTGTTAAAATTCTGTGAATGATCGCGTTTTGCGTGCGGCTGGGCTTGTTTCCACGCTGAAAGAGACTTCCACTGCATTTGGCGTGTAAAATTGAGTTAAAATAGCGTTTAAACGTCGAAATATCTCCAACGGCATGGAAACTACAGAGAATTTCCGCTAAAATTGGATGAAAGGTCACGTTTTGCGTGCGCCTGGGCTTGTTTGGACGATGAAAAAGGATTGTTCTGCATGCGGCGTGTAAAACCTGGCGAAAATAGCGTTTAAAAGTTGAAATATCTAAAGCGGAATGAAAATTACAGAGAATTTTCGTTAAAATTGGATGAAAGATCGCGTTTTGCGTGCGAGTATGCTTGTTTCCATGCTGAAGGAGGCTTCCACTGCATTTGGCGTGCAAAATTGAGTTAAAAGAGCGCTGAAACGGCGAAATATCTCCAACGGCATGGAAACAACAGAGAATTTTTGTTAAAATTCTATGAATGATCGCGATTTTCATGCGCCTGGGCTTGTTTCCACGCTGACAGATGCTTCCACTGCATTTGGCGTGGAAAACTGAGTTAAAATAGCGCTAAAATGTCGAAATATCTCCAACGGCATGGAAATTACAGAGAATTTTCGTTAAAATTCTATGAATGATCGCTTTTTGCGTGCTCCTGGGCTTGTTTCCACGCTGACAGATGCTTCCACTGCATTTGGCGTGGAAAACTGAGTTAAAATAGCGCTATAACGTCGAAGTATCTTCAACGGGATGGAAACTACAGAGAATTTTTGTTAAAATTCTATGAATGATCGCGATTTTCATGCGCCTGTGCTCGTTTGCACACTGAAAGAGACTTCCACTGCATTTGGCGTGTAAAATTGAGTTAAAAGAGCGCTGAAACGTTGAAATATCTTCAACGGGATAGAAACTACAGAGAATTTTTGTTAAAATTCTGTGAATGATCGCGTTTTGCGTGCGCCTGGGCTTGTTGCCACGCTGAAAGAGACTTCCACTGCATTTGGCGTGTAAAATTGAGTTAAAATAGCGTTTAAACGTCGAAATATCTCCAACGGCATGGAAACTACAGAGAATTTTCGCTAAAATTGGATGAAAGATCACGTTTTGCGTGCGCCTGGGCTTGTTTGGACGATGAAAAAGGATTGTTCTGCATGCGGCGTGTAAAACCTGGCGAAAATAGCGTTTAAAAGTTGAAATATCTCCAGCGGAAAGAAAATTACAGAGAATTTTCGTTAAAATTCTATGAATGATCTCGTTTTGCGTGCGCTTGGGCTTGTTTCCACGCTGGAAGATGCTTCCACTGCATTTGGCGTGGAAAACTGAGTTAAAATAGCGCTAAAACGTCGAAATATCTCCAACGGCATGGAAATTACAGAGAATTTTCGTTAAAATTCTATGAATGATCTCGTTTTGCGTGCGCTTGGGCTTGTTTCCACGCTGGAAGGTGCTTCCACTGCATTTGGCGTGGAAAACTGAGTTAAAATAGCGCTGAAACGTCGAAATATCTCCAACGGCATGGAAATTACAGAGAATTTTCGTTAAAATTCTATGAATGATCTCGTTTTGCGTGCGCGTAGGCTTGTTTCCACTCTGAAAGATGCTTCCACTGCATTTGGCGTGTAAAACTGAGTTAAATAAGCGCTGAAACGTCGAAATATCTCCAACGAGATGGGTATAACAGAGAATTTTCATTAAAATTCTATGAATGATCTCGTTTTGCGTGCGCTTGGGCTTGTTTCCACGCTGGAAGATGCTTCCACTGCATTTGGCGTAGAAAACTGAGTTAAAATAGCGCTGAAACGTCGAAATATCTCCAACGGCATGGAAATTACAGAGAATTTTCATTAAAATTCTATGAATGATCTCGTTTTGCGTGCGCGTAGGCTTGTTTCCACTCTGAAAGATGCTTCCACTGCATTTGGCGTATAAAACTGAGTTAAATGAGCGCTGAAACGTCGAAATATCTCCAACGAGATGGGTATAACAGAGAGTTTTCATTAAAATTCTATGAATGATCTCGTTTTGCGTGCGCGTAGGCTTGTTTCCACTCTGAAAGATGCTTCCATTGCATTTGGCGTGTAAAACTGAGTTAAATAAGCGCTGAAACGTCGAAATATCTCCAACGGGATGAAAATTACAGAGAATTTTCGTTAAAATTCTATGAATGATCGCGTTTTGCGTGCGCCTAGGCTTGTTTCCACACTGAAAGAGACTTCCACTGCATTTGCCGTGTAAAATTGAGTTAAAAGAGCGCTGAAACGTTGAGATATCTTCAACGGGATAGAAACTACAGAGAATTTTTGTTAAAATTCTGTGAATGATCGCGTTTTGCGTGCGCCTGGGCTTGTTTGGACGATGAAAAAGGATTGTTCTGCATGCGGCGTGTAAAACCTGGCGAAAATAGCGTTTAAAAGTTGAAATATCTAAAGCGGAATGAAAATTACAGAGAATTTTCGTTAAAATTGGATGAAAGATCGCGTTTTGCGTGCGAGTATGCTTGTTTCCATGCTGAAGGAGGCTTCCACTGCATTTGGTGTGCAAAATTGTGTCAAAATTGCGTTTAAACGTCGAAATATCTCCAACGGGATGGGTATAATAGAGAATTTTCATTAAAATTCTATGAATGATCGCGTTTTGCGTGCGCCTCGGATTGTTGCCACGCTGAAAGAGACATCCACTGCATTTGGCGTGGAAAACTGAGCTAATATAGCGCTAAAACGTCGAAATATCTCCAACGGCATGGAAATTACACAGAACTTTCGTTAAAATTCTATGAATGATCGCTTTTTGCGTGCGCCTGGGCTTGTTTCCATGCTGACAGATGCTTCCACTGCATTTGGCGTGTAAAATTGAGTTAAAATAGCGTTTAAACGTCGAAATATCTCCAACGGCATGGAAATTACAGAGAATTTTCGCTAAAATTGGATAGATGAACGCCTTTTGCGTGGGCCTCAGCTTGTTTGGACGATGAAAAAGGATTGTACTGCATTCGGCGTGTAAAATCTGGCGAAAATAGCGTTTAAACGTCGAAATATCTGCTACGGCATGGAAATTACAGAGAATTTTCGTTAAAATTCTATGAATGATCGCGTTTTGCGTGCGCTTGTGCTTGTTTCCACGCTGAAGGAGGCTTCCACTGCATTTGGCGTGTAAATCTGAGTTAAAAGAGCGATCAAACGTCGAAATATCTCCAACGGGATGGAAATCACAGAGAATTTTCGTTAAAATTCTATGAATGATCACGTTTTGCGTGCTATTGGGCTTGTTTCCACGCTGGAAGATGCTTCCACTGCATTTGGCGTGTAAATCTGAGTTAAAAGAGCGATCAAACGTCGAAATATCTCCAACGGGATGGAAATTACAGAGAATTTTCGTTAAAATTCTATGAATGATCGCGTTTTGCGTGCTATTGGCTTGTTTCCATGCTGGAAGATGCTTCCACTGCATTTGGCGTGTAAAATTGAGTTAAAATAGCGTTTAAACGTCGAAATATCTTCATCGCGATGGAAACTACAGAGAATTTTTGTTAAAATTCTGTGAATGATCGCGTTTTGCGTGCGCCTAGGCTTGTTTCCACGCTGAAAGAGACTTCCACTGCATTTGGCGTGTAAAATTAAGTTAAAATTGCGCTAAAACGTCGAAATATCTCCAACGGCATGGAAATTACAGAGAATTTTCATTAAAATTCTATGAATGATCTCGTTTTGCGTGCGCGTAGGCTTGTTTCCACTCTGAAAGATGCTTCCACTGCATTTGGCGTATAAAACTGAGTTAAATGAGCGCTGAAACGTCGAAATATCTCCAACGAGATGGGTATAACAGAGAGTTTTCATTAAAATTCTATGAATGATCTCGTTTTGCGTGGGCGTAGGCTTGTTTCCACTCTGAAAGATGCTTCCATTGCATTTGGCGTGTAAAACTGAGTTAAATGAGCGCTGAAACGTCGAAATATCTCCAACGGGATGAAAATTACAGAGAATTTTCGTTAAAATTCTATGAATGATCGCGTTTTGCGTGCGCCTAGGCTTGTTTCCACACTGAAAGAGACTTCCACTGCATTTGCCGTGTAAAATTGAGTTAAAAGAGCGCTGAAACGTTGAGATATCTTCAACGGGATAGAAACTACAGAGAATTTTTGTTAAAATTCTGTGAATGATCGCGTTTTGCGTGCGCCTGGGCTTGTTTGGACGATGAAAAAGGATTGTTCTGCATGCGGCGTGTAAAACCTGGCGAAAATAGCGTTTAAAAGTTGAAATATCTAAAGCGGAATGAAAATTACAGAGAATTTTCGTTAAAATTGGATGAAAGATCGCGTTTTGCGTGCGAGTATGCTTGTTTCCATGCTGAAGGAGGCTTCCACTGCATTTGGTGTGCAAAATTGTGTCAAAATTGCGTTTAAACGTCGAAATATCTCCAACGGGATGGGTATAACAGAGAATTTTCATTAAAATTCTATGAATGATCGCGTTTTGCGTGCGCCTCGGATTGTTGCCACGCTGAAAGAGACATCCACTGCATTTGGCGTGGAAAACTGAGCTAATATAGCGCTAAAACGTCGAAATATCTCCAACGGCATGGAAATTACACAGAATTTTCGTTAAAATTCTATGAATGATCGCTTTTTGCGTGCGCCTGGGCTTGTTTCCATGCTGACAGATGCTTCCACTGCATTTGGCGTGTAAAATTGAGTTAAAATAGCGTTTAAACGTCGAAATATCTCCAACGGCATGGAAATTACAGAGAATTTTCGCTAAAATTGGATAGATGAACGCCTTTTGCGTGGACCTCAGCTTGTTTGGACGATGAAAAAGGATTGTACTGCATTCGGCGTGTAAAATCTCGCGAAAATAGCGTTTAAACGTCGAAATATCTGCTACGGCATGGAAATTACAGAGAATTTTCGTTAAAATTCTATGAATGATCGCGTTTTGCGTGCGCTTGGGCTTGTTTCCACGCTGAAGGAGGCTTCCACTGCATTTGGCGTGTAAATCTGAGTTAAAAGAGCGATCAAACGTCGAAATATCTCCAACGGGATGGAAATCACAGAGAATTTTCGTTAAAATTCTATGAATGATCACGTTTTGCGTGCTATTGGGCTTGTTTCCACGCTGGAAGATGCTTCCACTGCATTTGGCGTGTAAATCTGAGTTAAAAGAGCGATCAAACGTCGAAATATCTCCAACGGGATGGAAATCACAGAGAATTTTCGTTAAAATTCTATGAATGATCACGTTTTGCGTGCGGCTGGGCTTGTTTCCACGCTGAATGAGACTTCCACTGCATTTGGCGTGTAAAATTAAGTTAAAATAGCGCTAAAACGTCGAAATATCTGCTACGGGATGGATATAACAGAGAATTTTCGTTAAAATTCCATGAATGATCGCGTTTTGCGTGCGCTTGGGCTTGTTTCCACGCTGGAAGATGCTTCCACTGCATTTGGCGTGTAAAACTGAGTTAAATGAGCGCTGAAACGTCGAAATATCTCCAACGGGATGAAAATTACAGAGAATTTTCGTTAAAATTCTATGAATGATCGCGTTTTGCGTGCGCCTAGTCTTATTTCCACACTGAAAGAGACTTCCACTGCATTTGCCGTGTAAAATTGAGTTAAAAGAGCGCTGAAACGTTGAAATATCTTCAACGGGATAGAAACTACAGAGAATTTTTGTTAAAATTCTGTGAATGATCGCGTTTTGCGTGCGCCTGGGCTTGTTGCCACGCTGAAAGAGACTTCCACTGCATTTGGCGTGTAAAATTGAGTTAAAATAGCGTTTAAACGTCGAAATATCTCCAACGGCATGGAAACTACAGAGAATTTTCGCTAAAATTGGATGAAAGCTCACGTTTTGCGTGCGCCTGGCCTTGTTTGGACGATGAAAAAGGATTGTTCTGCATGCGGCGTGTAAAACCTGGCGAAAATAGCGTTTAAAAGTTGAAATATCTCCAGCGGAATGAAAATTACACAGAATTTTCGTTAAAATTCTATGAATGATCTCGTTTTGCGTGCGCTTGGGCTTGTTTCCGCGCTGGAAGATGCTTCCACTGCATTTGCCGTGGAAAACTGAGTTAAATGAGCGCTGAAACGTCGAAATATCTCCAACGAGATGGGTATAACAGAGAATTTTCATTAAAATTCTATGAATGATCTCGTTTTGCGTGCGCGTAGGCTTGTTTCCACTCTGAAAGATGCTTCCACTGCATTTGGCGTGTAAAACTGAGTTAAATGAGCGCTGAAACGTCGAAATATCTCCAACGGGATGAAAATTACAGAGAATTTTCGTTAAAATTCTATGAATGATCGCGTTTTGCGTGCGCCTAGGCTTGTTTCCACACTGATAGATGCATCCACTGCATTTGGCGTGTAAAACTGAGTTAAATGAGAGCTGAAACGTCGAAATATCTCCAACGGCATGGAAATTACAGATAATTTTCGCTAAAATTGGATAGATGAACGCCTTTTGCGTGGGCCTTGGCTTGTTTGGACGATGAAAAATGATTGTACTGCATTCGGCGTGTAAAATCTGGCGAAAATAGCGTTTAAACGTCGAAATATCTGCTACGGCATGGAAATTACAGAGAATTTTCGTTAAAATTCTATGAATGATCGCGTTTTGCGTGCGCTTGGGCTTGTTTCCACGCTGAAGGAGGCTTCCACTGCATTTGGCGTGTAAATCTGAGTTAAAAGAGCGATCAAACGTCGAAATATCTCCAACGGGATGGAAATCACAGAGAATTTTCGTTAAAATTCTATGAATGATCACGTTTTGCGTGCGGCTGGGCTTGTTTCCACGCTGAATGAGACTTCCACTGCATTTGGCGTGTAAAATTAAGTTAAAATAGCGCTAAAACGTCGAAATATCTGCTACGGCATGGAAATTACAGAGAATTTTCGTTAAAATTCTATGAATGATCGCGTTTTGCGTGCTATTGGGCTTGTTTCCATGCTGGAAGATGCTTCCACTGCATTTGGCGTGTAAAATTGAGTTAAAATAGCGTTTAAACGTCGAAATATCTTCATCGCGATGGAAACTACAGAGAATTTTTGTTAAAATTCTGTGAATGATCGCGTTTTGCGTGCGCCTAGGCTTGTTTCCACGCTGAAAGAGACTTCCACTGCATTTGGCGTGTAAAATTAAGTTAAAATTGCGCTAAAACGTCGAAATATCTCTCTTCATCGCGTGGAAACTACAGAGAATTTTTGTTAAATTCTGTGAATGATCGCGTTTTTGCGTGCGCCTAGGCTTGTTTCCACGCTGAAAGAGACTTCCACTGCATTTGGCGTGTAAAATTAAGTTAAAATTGCGCTAAAACGTCGAAATATCTCCAACGGCATGGAAATTACAGAGAATTTCGTTAAAATTCTACGAATGATCGCGTTTTGCGTGCGCTTGGGCTTGTTTCCACGCTGGAGATGCTTCCACTGCATTTGGCGTGTAAAACTGAGTTAAATGAGCGCTGAAACGTCGAAATATCTCCAACGAGATGGGTATAACAGAGAATTTTCATTAAAATTCTATGAATGATCTCGTTTGCGTGCGCGTAGGCTTGTTTCCACTCTGAAAGATGCTTCCACTGCATTTGGCGTGTAATACTGAGTTAAAATAGCGTTTAAACGTCGAAATATCTACAACGGCATGGAAATTACAGAGAATTTTCGTTAAAATTCTATGAATGATCGCGTTTTGCGTGCGCCCAGGCTTGTTTCCACGCTGAAAGAGGCTTCCACTGCATTTGGCGTGGAAAACTGAGTTAAAATAGCGCTAAAACGTCGAAATATCTCCAACGGCATGGAAATTACAGAGAATTTTCGTTAAAATTCTATGAATGATCGCTTTTTGCGTGCGCTTGGCTTGTTTCCACGCTGGAAGATGCTTCCACTGCATTTGGCGTAGAAAACTGAGTTAAAATAGCGCTGAAACGTCGAAATATCTCCAACGGCATGGAAATTACAAAGAATTTTCGGTAAAATTCTATGAATGATCTCGTTTTGCGTGCGCGTAGGCTTGTTTCCACTCTGAAAGATGCTTCCACTGCATTTGGCGTGGAAAACTGAGTTAAAATAGCGCTGAAACGTCGAAATATCTCCAACGAGATGGGTATAACAGAGAATTTTCATTAAAATTCTATGAATGATCTCGTTTTTGCGTGCGCGTAGGCTTGTTTCCACTCTGAAAGATGCTTCCACTGCATTTGGCGTGTAAAACTGAGTTAAATGAGCGCTGAAACGTCGAAATATCTCCAACGGGATGAAAATTACAGAGAATTTTCGTTAAAATTCTATGAATGATCGCGTTTTGCGTGCGCCTAGGCTTGTTTCCACACCGAAAGAGACTTCCACTGCATTTGCCGTGTAAAATTGAGTTAAAAGAGCGCTGAAACGTTGAGATATCTTCAACGGGATAGAAACTACAGAGAATTTTGTTAAAATTCTGTGAATGATAGCGTTTTGCGTGCGCCTGGGCTTGTTTGGACGATGAAAAAGGATTGTTCTGCATGCGGCGTGTAAAACCTGGCGAAAATAGCGTTTCAAAGTTGAAATATCTAAAGCGGAATGAAAATACAGAGAATTTTCGTTAAAATTGGATGAAAGATCGCGTTTTGCGTGCGAGTATGCTTGTTTCCATGCTGAAGAGGCTTCCACTGCATTTGGCGTGCAAAATTGTGTCAAAATTGCGTTTAAACGTCGAAATATCTCCAACAGGATGGGTATAACAGAGAATTTTCATTAAAATTCTATGAATGATCGCGTTTTGCGTGCGCCTCGGCTTGTTGCCACGCTGAAAGAGACATCCACTGCATTTGGCGTGGAAAACTGAGTTAAAATAGCGCTAAAACGTCGAAATATCTCCAACGGCATGGAAATTACACAGAATTTTCGTTAAAAATTCTATGAATGATCGCTTTTTGGCGTGCGCCTGGGCTTGTTTCCATGCTGACAGATGCTTCCACTGCATTTGGCGTGGAAAACTGAGTTAAAATAGCGCTAAAACGTCGAAATATCTCCAACGGCATGGAAATTACAGAGAATGTTCGTTAAAATTCTATGAATGATCGCGTTTTGCTTGCGCCTCGGCTTGTTGCTACGCTGAAAGAGACTTCCACTGCATTTGGCGTGTAAAATTGAGATAAAATAGGGTTTAAACGTCGAAATATCTCCAACGGGATGGATATAACAGAGAATTTTCGTTAAAATTCCATGAATGATCGCGTTTTTGCGTGCGCTTGGGCTTGTTTCCACGCTGGAAGATGCTTCCACTGCATTTGGCGTGTAAAACTGAGTTAAATGAGCGCTGAAACGTCGAAATATCTCCAACGGGATGAAAATTACAGAGAATTTTCGTTAAAATTCTATGAATGATCGCGTTTTGCGTGCGCCTAGTCTTATTTCCACACTGAAAGAGACTTCCACTGCATTTGCCGTGTAAAATTGAGTTAAAAGAGCGCTGAAACGTTGAAATATCTTCAACGGGATAGAAACTACAGAGAATTTTTGTTAAAATTCTGTGAATGATCGCGTTTTGCGTGCGCCTGGGCTTGTTGCCACGCTGAAAGAGACTTCCACTGCATTTGGCGTGTAAATTGAGTTAAAATAGCGTTTTAAACGTCGAAATATCTCCAACAGCATGGAAACTACAGAGAATTTTCGCTAAAATTGGATGAAAGCTCACGTTTTGCGTGCGCCTGGCCTTGTTTGGACGATGAAAAAGGATTGTTCTGCATGCGGCGTGTAAAACCTGGCGAAAATAGCGTTTAAAAGTTGAAATATCTCCAGCGGAATGAAAATTACACAGAATTTTCGTTTAAAATCTATGAATGATCTCGTTTTGCGTGCGCTTGGGCTTGTTTCCGCGCTGGAAGATGCTTCCACTGCATTTGCCGTGGAAAACTGAGTTAAATGAGCGCTGAAACGTCGAAATATCTCCAACGAGATGGGTATAACAGAGAATTTTCATTAAAATTCTATGAATAATCTCGTTTTGCGTGCGCGTAGGCTTGTTTCCACTCTGAAAGATGCTTCCACTGCATTTGGCGTGTAAAACTGAGTTAAATGAGCGCTGAAACGTCGAAATATCTCCAACGGGATGAAAATTACAGAGAATTTTCGTTAAAATTCTATGAATGATCGCGTTTTGCGTGCGCCTAGGCTTGTTTCCACACTGATAGATGCATCCACTGCATTTGGCGTGTAAAACTGAGTTAAATGAGAGCTGAAACGTCGGAAATATCTCCAACGGCATGGAAATTACAGATAATTTTCGCTAAAATTGGATAGATGAACGCCTTTTGCGTGGGCCTTGGCTTGTTTGGACGATGAAAAATGATTGTACTGCATTCGGCGTGTAAAATCTGGCGAAAATAGCGTTTAAACGTCGAAATATCTGCTACGGCATGGAAATTGCAGAGAATTTTCGTTAAAATTCTATGAATGATCGCGTTTTGCGTGCGCTTGGCTTGTTTCCACGCTGAAGGAGGCTTCCACTGCATTTGGCGTGTAAATCTGAGTTAAAAGAGCGATCAAACGTCGAAATATCTCCAACGGGATGGAAATCACAGAGAATTTTCGTTAAAATTCTATGATGATCACGTTTTGCGTGCGGCTGGGCTTGTTTCCACACTGAATGAGACTTCCACTGCATTTGGCGTGTGAAATTAAGTTAAAATAGCCCTAAAACGTCGAAATATCTGCTACGGCATGGAAATTACAGAGAATTTTCGTTAAAATTCTATGAATGATCGCGTTTTGCGTGCTATTGGGCTTGTTTCCACGCTGGAAGATGCTTCCACTGCATTTGGCGTGTAAAATTGAGTTAAAATAGCGTTTAAACGTCGAAATATCTTCATCGCGATGGAAACTACAGAGAATTTTTGTTAAAATTCTGTGAATGATCGCGTTTTGCGTGCGCCTAGGCTTGTTTCCACGCTGAAAGAGACTTCCACTGCATTTGGCGTGTAAAATTAAGTTAAAATTGCGCTAAAACGTCGAAATATCTCCAACGGCATGGAAATTACAGAGAATTTTCGTTAAAATTCTACGAATGATCGCGTTTGCGTGCGCTTGGGCTTGTTTCCACGCTGGAAGATGCTTCCACTGCATTTGGCGTGTAAAACTGAGTTAAATGAGCGCTGAAACGTCGAAATATCTCCAACGAGATGGGTATAACAGAGAATTTTCATTAAAATTCTATGATGATCTCGTTTTGCGTGCGCGTAGGCTTGTTTCCACTCTGAAAGATGCTTCCACTGCATTTGGCGTGTAATACTGAGTTAAAATAGCGTTTAAACGTCGAAATATCTACAACGGCATGGAAATTACAGAGAATTTTCGTTAAAATTCTATGAATGATCGCGTTTTGCGTGCGCTTGGGCTTGTTTCCACGCTGAAGGAGGCTTCCACTGCATTTGGCGTGTAAATCTGAGTTAAAAGAGCGATCAAACGTCGAAATATCTCCAACGGGATGGAAATCACAGAGAATTTTCGTTAAAATTCTATGAATGATCACGTTTTGCGTGCTATTGGGCTTGTTTCCACGCTGGAAGATGCTTCCACTGCATTTGGCGTGTAAATCTGAGTTAAAAGAGCGATCAAACGTCGAAATATCTCCAACGGGATGGAAATCACAGAGAATTTTCGTTAAAATTCTATGAATGATCTCGTTTTGCGTGCGCGTAGGCTTGTTTCCACTCTGAAAGATGCTTCCACTGCATTTGGCGTGGAAACTGAGTTAAAATAGCGCTGAAACGTCGAAATATCTCCAACGAGATGGGTATAACAGAGAATTTTCATTAAAATTCTATGAATGATCTCGTTTTTGCGTGCGCGTAGGCTTGTTTCCACTCTGAAAGATGCTTCCACTGCATTTGGCGTGTAAACTGAGTTAAATGAGCGCTGAAACGTCGAAATATCTCCAACGGGATGAAAATTACAGAGAATTTTCGTTAAAATTCTATGAATGATCGCGTTTTGCGTGCGCCTAGGCTTGTTTCCACACTGAAAGAGACTTCCACTGCATTTGCCGTGTAAAATTGAGTTAAAAGAGCGCTGAAACGTTGAGATATCTTCAACGGGATAGAAACTACAGAGAATTTTGTTAAAATTCTGTGAATGATAGCGTTTTGCGTGCGCCTGGCTTGTTTGGACGATGAAAAGGATTGTTCTGCATGCGGCGTGTAAAACCTGGCGAAAATAGCGTTTAAAAGTTGAAATATCTAAAGCGGAATGAAAATTACAGAGAATTTTCGTTAAAATTGGATGAAAGATCGCGTTTTGCGTGCGAGTATGCTTGTTTCCATGCTGAAGGAGGCTTCCACTGCATTTGGCGTGCAAAATTGTGTCAAAATTGCGTTTAAACGTCGAAATATCTCCAACAGGATGGGTATAACAGAGAATTTTCATTAAAATTCTATGAATGATCGCGTTTTGCGTGCGCCTCGGCTTGTTGCCACGCTGAAAGAGACATCCACTGCATTTGGCGTGGAAAACTGAGTTAAAATAGCGCTAAAACGTCGAAATATCTCCAACGGCATGGAAATTACACAGAATTTCGTTAAAATTCTATGAATGATCGCTTTTTGCGTGCGCCTGGGCTTGTTTCCATGCTGACAGATGCTTCCACTGAATTTGGCGTGGAAAACTGAGTTAAAATAGCGCTAAAACGTCGAAATATCTCCAACGGCATGGAAATTACAGAGAATGTTCGTTAAAATTCTATGAATGATCGCGTTTTGCTTGCGCCTCGGCTTGTTGCTACGCTGAAAGAGACTTCCACTGCATTTGGCGTGTAAAATTGAGATAAATAGGGTTTAAACGTCGAAATATCTCCAACGGGATGGATATAACAGAGAATTTTCGTTAAAATTCCATGAATGATCGCGTTTTGCGTGCGCTTGGGCTTGTTTCCACGCTGGAAGATGCTTCCACTGCATTTGGCGTGTAAAACTGAGTTAATGAGCGCTGAAACGTCGAAATATCTCCAACGGGATGAAAATTACAGAGAATTTTCGTTAAAATTCTATGAATGATCGCGTTTGCGTGCGCCTAGTCTTATTTCCACACTGAAAGAGACTTCCACTGCATTGCCGTGTAAAATTGAGTTAAAAGAGCGCTGAAACGTTGAAATATCTTCAACGGGATAGAAACTACAGAGAATTTTTGTTAAAATTCTGTGAATGATCGCGTTTTGCGTGCGCTGGGCTTGTTGCCACGCTGAAAGAGACTTCCACTGCATTTGGCGTGTAAAATTGAGTTAAAATAGCGTTTAAACGTCGAAATATCTCCAACGGCATGGAAACTACAGAGAATTTTCGCTAAAATTGGATGAAAGCTCACGTTTTGCGTGCGCCTGGCCTTGTTTGGACGATGAAAAAGGATTGTTCTGCATGCG
This sequence comes from Bombus dahlbomii, assembly GCA_037178635.1. Taxonomy (NCBI): domain Eukaryota; kingdom Metazoa; phylum Arthropoda; class Insecta; order Hymenoptera; family Apidae; genus Bombus; species Bombus dahlbomii. Next base: position 5,240,434 of record CM074117.1, read on the forward strand.
GCGTGTAAAACCTGGCGAAAATAGCGTTTAAAAGTTGAAATATCTCCAGCGGAATGAAAATTACACAGAATTTTCGTTAAAATTCTATGAATGATCTCGTTTTGCGTGCGCTTGGGCTTGTTTCCGCGCTGGAAGATGCTTCCACTGCATTTGCCGTGGTAAACTGAGTTAATTGAGCGCTGAAACGTCGAATTATCTCCAACGAGATGGGTATAACAGAGAATTTTCATTAAAATACTATGAATGATCTCGTTTTGCGTGCGCGTAGGCTTGTTTCCACTCTGAAGATGCTTCCACTGCATTTGGCGTGTAAAACTGAGTTAAATGAGCGCTGAAACGTCGAAATATCTCCAACGGGATGAAAATTACAGAGAATTTTCGTTAAAATTCTATGAATGATCGCGTTTTGCGTGCGCCTAGGCTTGTTTCCACACTGATAGATGCATCCACTGCATTTGGCGTGTAAAACTGAGTTAAATGAGAGCTGAAACGTCGAATATCTCCAACGGCATGGAAATTACAGATAATTTTCGCTAAAATTGGATAGATGAACGCCTTTTGCGTGGGCCTTGGCTTGTTTGGACGATGAAAAATGATTGTACTGCATTCGGCGTGTAAAATCTGGCGAAAATAGCGTTTAAACGTCGAAATATCTGCTACGGCATGGAAATTACAGAGAATTTTCGTTAAAATTCTATGAATGATCGCGTTTTGCGTGCGCTTGGGCTTGTTTCCACGCTGAAGGAGGCTTCCACTGCATTTGGCGTGTAAATCTGAGTTAAAAGAGCGATCAAACGTCGAAATATCTCCAACGGGATGGAAATCACAGAGAATTTTCGCTAAAATTGGATAGATGAACGCCTTTTGCGTGGGCCTCAGCTTGTTTGGACGATTGAAAAAGGATTGTACTGCATTCGGCGTGTAAAATCTGGCGAAAATAGCGTTTAAACATCGAAATATCTGCTACGGCATGGAAATTACAGAGAATTTTCGTTAAAATTCTATGAATGATCGCGTTTGCGTGCGCTTGGGCTTGTTTCCACGCTGAAGGAGGCTTCCACTGCATTTGGCGTGTAAATCTGAGTTAAAAGAGCGATCAACGTCGAAATATCTCCAACGGGATGGAAATCACAGAGAATTTTCGTTAAAATTCTATGAATGATCACGTTTTGCGTGCTATTGGCTTGTTTCCACGCTGGAAGATGCTTCCACTGCATTTGGCGTGTAAATCTGAGTTAAAAGAGCGATCAAACGTCGAAATATCTCCAACGGGATGGAAATCACAGAGAATTTTCGTTAAAATTCTATGAATGATCACGTTTTGCGTGCGGCTGGGCTTGTTTCCACACTGAATGAGACTTCCACTGCATTTGGCGTGTAAAATTAAGTTAAAATAGCGCTAAAACGTCGAAATATCTGCTACGGCATGGAAATTACAGAGAATTTTCGTTAAAATTCTATGAATGATCGCGTTTTGCGTGCTATTGGGCTTGTTTCCACGCTGGAAGATGCTTCCACTGCATTTGGCGTGTAAAATTGAGTTAAAATAGCGTTTAAACGTCGAAATATCTTCATCGCGATGGAAACTACAGAGAATTTTTGTTAAAATTCTGTGAATGATCGCGTTTTGCGTGCGCCTAGGCTTGTTTCCACGCTGAAAGAGACTTCCACTGCATTTGGCGTGTAAAATTAAGTTAAAATTGCGCTAAAACGTCGAAATATCTCCAACGGCATGGAAATTACAGAGAATTTTCGTTAAAATTCTACGAATGATCGCGTTTGCGTGCGCTTGGGCTTGTTTCCACGCTGGAAGATGCTTCCACTGCATTTGGCGTGTAAAACTGAGTTAAATGAGCGCTGAAACGTCGAAATATCTCCAACGAGATGGGTATAACAGAGAATTTTCATTAAAATTCTATGAATGATCTCGTTTTGCGTGCGCGTAGGCTTGTTTCCACTCTGAAAGATGCTTCCACTGCATTTGGCGTGTAATACTGAGTTAAAATAGCGTTTAAACGTCGAAATATCTACAACGGCATGGAAATTACAGAGAATTTTCGTTAAAATTCTATGAATGATCGCGTTTGCGTGCGCCTAGGCTTGTTTCCACACTGAAAGAGACTTCCACTGCATTTGCCGTGTAAAATTGAGTTAAAAGAGCGCTGAAACGTTGAGATATCTTCAACGGATAGAAACTACAGAGAATTTTTGTTAAAATTCTGTGAATGATAGCGTTTTTGCGTGCGCCTGGGCTTGTTTGGACGATGAAAAAGGATTGTTCTGCATGCGGCGTGTAAAACCTGGCGAAAATAGCGTTTAAAAGTTGAAATATCTAAAGCGGAATGAAAATTACAGAGAATTTTCGTTAAAATTGGATGAAAGATCGCGTTTTGCGTGCGAGTATGCTTGTTTCCATGCTGAAGGAGGCTTCCACTGTATTTGGCGTGCAAAATTGTGTCAAAATTGCGTTTAAACGTCGAAATATCTCCAACAGGATGGGTATAACAGAGAATTTTCATTAAAATTCTATGAATGATCGCGTTTTGCGTGCGCCTCGGCTTGTTGCCACGCTGAAAGAGACATCCACTGCATTTGGCGTGGAAAACTGAGTTAAAATAGCGCTAAACGTCGAAATATCTCCAACGGCATGGAAATTACACAGAATTTTCGTTAAAATTCTATGAATGATCGCTTTTTGCGTGCGCCTGGGCTTGTTTCCATGCTGACAGATGCTTCCACTGCATTTGGCGTGGAAAACTGAGTTAAAATAGCGCTAAAACGTCGAAATATCTCCAACGGCATGGAAATTACAGAGAATGTTCGTTAAAATTCTATGAATGATCGCGTTTTGCTTGCGCCTCGGCTTGTTGCTACGCTGAAAGAGACTTCCACTGCATTTGGCGTGTAAAATTGAGATAAAATAGGGTTTAAACGTCGAAATATCTCCAACGGGATGGATATAACAGAGAATTTTCGTTAAAATTCCATGAATGATCGCGTTTTGCGTGCGCTTGGGCTTGTTTCCACGCTGGAAGATGCTTCCACTGCATTTGCGTGTAAAACTGAGTTAAATGAGCGCTGAAACGTCGAAATATCTCCAACGGGATGAAAATTACAGAGAATTTTCGTTAAAATTCTATGAATGATCGCGTTTTGCGTGCGCCTAGTCTTATTTCCACACTGAAAGAGACTTCCACTGCATTTGCCGTGTAAAATTGAGTTAAAAGAGCGCTGAAACGTTGAAATATCTTCAACGGGATAGAAACTACAGAGAATTTTTGTTAAAATTCTGTGATTGATCGCGTTTTGCGTGCGCCTGGGCTTGTTGCCACGCTGAAGAGACTTCCACTGCATTTGGCGTGTAAAATTGTGTTAAAATAGCGTTTAAACGTCGAAATATCTCCAACGGCATGGAAACTACAGAGAATTTTCGCTAAAATTGGATGAAAGCTCACGTTTTGCGTGCGCCTGGCCTTGTTTGGACGATGAAAAAGGATTGTTCTGCATGCGGCGTGTAAAACCTGGCGAAAATAGCGTTTAAAAGTTGAAATATCTCCAGCGAATGAAAATTACACAGAATTTTCGTTAAAATTCTATGATGATCTCGTTTTGCGTGCGCTTGGGCTTGTTTCCGCGCTGGAAGATGCTTCCACTGCATTTGCCGTGGAAAAACTGAGTTAAATGAGCGCTGAAACGTCGAAATATCTCCAACGAGATGGGTATAACAGAGAATTTTCATTAAAATCTATGAATGATCTCGTTTTGCGTGCGCGTAGGCTTGTTTCCACTCTGAAAGATGCTTCCACTGCATTTGGCGTGTATAAAACTGAGTTAAATGAGCGCTGATACGTCGAAATATCTCCAACGGGATGAAATTACAGAGAATGTTCGTTAAAATTCTATGAATGATCGCGTTTGCTTGCGCCTCGGCTTGTTGCTACGCTGAAAGAGACTTCCACTGCATTTGGCGTGTAAAATTGAGATAAAATAGGGTTTAAACGTCGAAATATCTCCAACGGGATGGATATAACAGAGAATTTTCGTTAAAATTCCATGAATGATCGCGTTTTGCGTGCGCTTGGGCTTGTTTCCACGCTGGAAGATGCCTTCCACTGCATTTGGCGTGTAAAACTGAGTTAAATGAGCGCTGAAACGTCGAAATATCTCCAACGGGATGAAAATTACAGAGAATTTCGTTAAAATTCTAATGAATGATCGCGGTTTTGCGTGCGCCTAGTCTTATTTCCACACTGAAAGAGACTTCCACTGCATTTGCCGTGTAAAATTGAGTTAAAAGAGCGCTGAAACGTTGAAATATCTTCAACGGGATAG